>SJYT01010821.1:73930-115702 GCA_006410635.1 Cephalophus harveyi | reverse complement strand
TCCCTTGGACTGCAAGGAGATCCAACCAGTCCATTCTGAAGGAGATCAACCCTGGGATTTCTTTGGAAGGAATGATGCTAAAGCTGAAACTCCAGTACTTTGGCCACCTCATGCGAAGAGTTGACTCATTGGAGAAGACTCTGATGCTGGGAGGGATTGGGGGCAGGAGGAGAAGGGGACGACCGAGGATGAGATGGCTGGATGGCATCACTGACTCAATGGATGTGAGTCTGAGTGAACTCCGAGAGATGGTGATGAACAGGGAGGCCTGGCGTGCTGCGATTCATGGGGTCGCAAAGAGTCGGACACGACTGAGCGACTGAACTGAACTGAACTGACAGCAGGATATATATTCTTTTCAAGTACATGTGAACTTTAACCAAGACCAACTATTTGGACTATCAGTCAGTGGGTTGAAATTGTAGAGATTATGTCTTCTCAATCAGAATGAAATTAAGCTAGAAATCAGCAGCAATAATTTATCTAGAAACTGCCCTAATATTTGGAAATCAAGCATTATGCCTCTAAATAACCCAGGAGTCAGAGAAGATATTACAGGGAAAATTAGGAAATACTCCAAACTGAAAAGGCATGAAGACAAATAAACAGACCAGTGTAATGGAAGTAAAGTGTCCAAATATAGTTCCACACATGTATGGTCAATTGGCATCATTTGGCAAAGTGTCAAGGTAATTTAGTGAAAAAAGGAAAGTCTTTCTACAAATGGTTCTGGAACACCTGGAACTCTGTATTGTAAGAACATGAACTTTGGGACTTGTATCTAGAACATATAAAGAAATCTTTCAACTCAATGAAAAATGGGCAAAATATTTGAATAGACATTTCTCCAAATAAGATATACAAATGACCAATAAGCTTATGAGAAGATGCTTGACATCATTAGACATCAGAGTAATACAGATCAAAATGCCAGTGAGATACTACTTCACATCCAGTGTGAATGAATAGGCTGGGCATAATAAAAGAAAATAAGTGTTGGTGAGGATATGGGAAATATGAATCCTCCTATGCTTCTGATTCAGTTCAGCTCAGTCATGTCCGACTCTTAGCGACCCATGAACTGGAGCACGCCAGGCCTCCCTGTCCATCACCAGCTCTTGGAGTTTACTCAAACTCATGTCCATTGAGTCAGTGATGCCATCCAACCATCTCATCCTCTGTCATCCCCTTCTCCTGCCTTCAATCTTTGCCAGCATCAGGGTCTTTTCAAATGAGTCACTTCTTTGCATCAGGTGGCCAAAGTATTGGAGTTTCAGCTTCAGCATCAGTCCTTCCAATGAATATTCAGGACTGATTTCCTTTAGGATTGACTGGTTGAATCTCCTTGCAGTCCAAGGGACTCTCAAGAGTCTTCTCCAACACCACAGTTCAAAAGCATCAGTTCTTCAGTGCTCAGCTTTCTGTATAGTCCAATTCTCACATCCATTCATGACTACTGGAAAAACCATAGCCTTGACTAGATGGACCTTTGTTGGCACAGTAATGTCTCTGCTTTTGAATATGCTGTCTAAGTTGGTCATAACTTTCCTTCCAAGGAGTAAGCGTCTTTTAATTTCATGGCTGCAGTCACCATCTGTAGTGATTTTGGAGCCCCTCCAAAATAAAGTCTGCCAGTTTTTCCATTGTTTCTCCATCTATTTGCCATGATGTGATGGGACCAGATGCCATGATCTTCGTTTTCTGAATGTTGAGCTTTAAGCCAACTTTTTCACTCTCCTCTTTCACTTTCATCAAGAGGCTCTTTAGTTCTTCTTCACTTTCTGCCATAATGATATTCATCTGCATATCTGAGGTTATTGATATTTCTTCTGGCAATCTTGATTCCAGCTTGTGCTTTTTCTAGCCCAGCGTTTCTCATGATATACTGTGCATATAAGTTATATAAGCAAGGTGACAATATACAGCCTTGACGTACACCTTTTCCTATTTGGAACCAGTCTGTTGTTCCATGTCCAGTTCTAACTGCTGCTTCCTGACCTGCATATAGATTTCTCAAGAAGCAGGTCAGGTGGTCTGGTATTCCCATCTCTTTAAGAATTTTCTTTAAAAAAAAAAAAAGTTTATTTTAATTGGAGGCTAATTACTTTACAATATTGTAGTGGTTTTTGCCATACATTGACATGAATCAGCCATGGGTGTACATGTGTCCCATCCTGAACCCCGCTCCCACCTTCATCCCCATCCCATCCCTCAGGGTCATCCCAGTGAACAGTGAAGCCCTGAGTGTCCTGTCTCATACATCGAACCTGAACTGGTGATCTATTTCACATATGGTAATAAACATATTTCAATGCTATTCTCTCAAATCATCCCACCCTTGCCTTCTCCCACCGAGTCCAAAAGTCTGTTCTTTACATCTATGTCTCTTTTTATGTCTCTCATATAGGGTCATCGTTACCATCTTTCTAAATTCCATATGTTTGTGGTGATCCACACAGTCAAAGGCTTTGGTGTAGTCAATAAAGCAGAAATAGATGTTTTTCGGGAACTCTTTTGCTTTTTTGATGATCANCAAAAGTCTGTTCTTTACATCTATGTCTCTTTTTATGTCTCTCATATAGGGTCATCGTTACCATCTTTCTAAATTCCATATGTTTGTGGTGATCCACACAGTCAAAGGCTTTGGTGTAGTCAATAAAGCAGAAATAGATGTTTTTCGGGAACTCTTTTGCTTTTTTGATGATCAAACGGATGTTGGCAATTTGATCTCTGGTTCCTCTGCCTTTTCTAAATCCAGCTTGAATATCTGGAAGTTCACGGTTCATGTTCAGTTGAAGCCTGGCTATGCTGCTGGTAGGATTATAAAATGATCTAATAGCTTTGGAAAGGGGTTTCCCAGGTGGTAAAGAATTTGCTGGCCAATACAGGAGACTCAGGTTTGACTCCTGGATCAGGACTATTCCCCTGGGGAAGAAAGTGGTAACCCACTTCAGTATTCTTGCTTGGGAAATCCCGTGGACAGAGGAGCCTGGCAAGGCTACACAGTCCATGGGGTCACAGAAGAGTTGGACATGTTGTTCAGCCACTAAGTTGTGTCTGATTCTTCGTGATCCCATGAACTGCATCAAGCCAGGCTTCCCTGTCCTTCACTGTCTCCTGGAGCTTGCTCAAACTCATGTCCATTGAGTCGGTGATGCCATCCAACCATCTCACCCTCTGTTACCCTCTTCTCCTCCTGCCCTCAATCTTTCCCAGCATCAGGGTCTTTTCCAATGAGTCAGCTCTTTTCATCAGGTGGCCAAAGTATCAGGGCTTCAGCTTTAGTCCTTCTAGTGAATTTCAGGGTTCATTTGCTTTAGGATTGACATGACTTAGGGACTAAACAACAATGAGCTTTGGAAAACAGTTTGGTCATTCCTCAAGGTTAACCATAGAAGTACCGAATGACCTACAATCCTTCTTTCTGATACATACCCAAGAGAAATGAAAACACATGTTCACATAAAAAATGTGTACACAAATGTTGATAGCAACATTATTCATGATAGGCTAAACTGGAAACAACCCAAATGTCCATCTACTGATGAATGAGTAAATGAAACATAGTAGTATATCCATGCAATGCAATATCATTCAGCTATACTGCTCCATGATACTAGGATATGGATTAACTTCAAAACATTACACTAAGTTAAGGGCACAAAAGATCACATACTGCAGGAGCCCATTTATATAAAACGTCTGCCATAGGCAAATCTGTAGAGACAGAAAGTAGATTAATTGTTGCCTGGGACTGGGAGAAAGGGAAGAGGGAGTGACTGCTAAAAGATATGGGGTTTCTCTCTGGGGTGATAAAAATGATGAAACTGTGGTGACGGTTGCACAACTCTACAAACACATTTGCACATTATGAGCCAGGTTTCTCCAGAGAAATAGAGCTAAGAGGATTTATTTATTTATCCATCCATCCATCCATCCATTCGTTATAGGAATTCACGCATGATCTGGCATCTGCAAGCTAGAGAACAAGGAATTGACTGCTATGAGTCCCAGTCTGAGTCCAAAGCCCTGAGAACCAGGGAAGCTCAAGTCTAAAGCCCAAGTCTAAAGGCGTAGTCAATAAAGCAGAAATAGATGTTTTCCTGGAACTCTTGCTTTTTCGATGATCAAACGGTTGCTAATACTCTCAACTCAAGCAAAGAGAGCAAATTTGTCCTTCTTATGCCTTTTTGTTCTATTCACAGCCTTAGCAAACTGGATGACGTCCACAGGCATTAGTGAAGGCCATTTGCTTTACCCAGTCTACCCATTCAAATGCTAATCTCTTCCAGAAGCCCCCTCAAAGTCCAAAGTAATGTTTTATAGCTATCTGGGTTTACGATGGGGCTTCCCTGGTGCCTCAGACAGGACAGAATCGGTCTGCAATGCTGCAGACCCATGTTTGATCCCTGGATAGGGAAGATCCCCTGGAGAGGGAATGGCTACCCATTCCAGTATTTTTGCCTGGAGAACCCCAGGGACAGAGGAGCCTGGTGGGCTATAGTCCATGAGGTCACAAAGAATTGGACATGACTGAGTGGCTACTAACACTGTAACTAACTGGGTATCTGAAGAATTGGGGATCCTAGGATCATCTGGTGAGATTGCCCCAGGCACAGACATTGATGCATAAGGAGAGGAGAGAAGTGGAAGGAGATCGGGGGATGGAGGTTCTGACAGACGTGAATGAGGGTCTCCCTGCTGGGTCATCTGGAATTACGGGGTGGGGGCTGGCTTCATACCAGGGCACAGTGAGTGTCTTAGGGGAGTTGGATCAGGACCCCAGCACCCATTCTGCACTTTGCTTCTGCAAGCTGGAGACAGCTGGAGACACTTGGGTTATAGCATTTTAATGATGCTTTTTTATATAGAGGGCATTCACATATGTTATTTAATTGTCCAAGCAACTCTGAGAAATATTACGATTTGGGTTTTTCAAATGTATATAATGAGCCTCAGGAAGCTTCAGTAGCTCCACTGAGATTTTTGTGGCTCTCACAACAGGAACATAGTCCTCTCAGGCCCCCATATCTACCTCAGGAGAAGGAATCACTATTTTCCCAATTCACCCCCTAACACAAGAAAGAAAGCAAAATCTGAAAATACAAAGTAACTATGGGAAAATACTATTAATTTTCCATGTGTTGGAACTACACAGTTTCTACTCCAGGCTGAGCTAGGGGGTGCTCTGTGTGACGTCTCCAGCACCTGGAATTGACATAGAATCTGTGCTCCAGGAATGGCAACCCTCTCCAGTATTCTTGCCTGAAGAGTTCCAGGGACAGGGGAGCCTGGCGGGCTATAAGCCATGGAGTCCTAAAGAGTCAGACATGACTGAGAGACTAACACCATGCTCCAAGAAGAACATTTTTGAATTAATAATGAAGTACTGATATGGGAGTGGGCTTCTCTGATGGCTCAACAATAAAGAATCTGCCTGCCAAGGCATGAGACTTGGGTTCGATCTTTGGGTCAAGAAGATTCCCTGGAGAAGGAAATGGCAACCCACTCCAGTATTCCTGCCTGGGAAATCCCATGGACAGAGGAGCCTGGTGGGCTACAGTCCATGGGGTCGCAATGAGTCAGAAGATGAAACAAGCCAGGTAGATCTCTGGGGCAGAGTCTTCTAAGAAAAGGGAAGAGTAAAGGGCACGTGCACGTGAAATTCATGTGCTCCTAATGTGTTTACAGTAAGTTTTACAGGTACCCCCTGCTTTTGGTATCCCCTGCTTTTGGAAAGTCTGATTGACACCACTTCTTTTTACAAAAGATTTACAAAAAGTTTATGGTTTTTGCCAAAGAAATCCAAAGAGGATTTTCGCTTTTACCAAAAAGAAAAGGAGAAAACCAATACTAACATCCGTGGTGGTTTTGTAGCCGGCCGTTACAGACGCCACAGCAGCAGCTAAGCGCCCCCGAGTTCCTCTCTTGGGAACTACACTCAGTCTCAGCATCCAGGTACTGTAACTTTGAACTGTATCTATGAGCATCTGTGCTTTATCTCAATTTATCTTGTGCACCTGTTAGCAAGATGTGTCCTAAGGTAATTGCTTCTTCACTCTATACCATTTAGGCTTAGGAAAAATTTTCATAGGAACTCTCTACTTCCTCATAGGGGAGAAAACTTTAATCAGTTTCAGGTAAGTGGCCAAGTGCTTTGTGGATTGCAAAATGCAAAACACTTAGTCCCTTGGCTTTCCTGGTGGCTAGGTGATAAAGAATCTCCCTGCCAATGCAGGAGGCATGGATTCCGTCCCTGATTTGGGCAGATCCCACATGCTGCAGAGCAACGAAGCCCATGCGCCACAACTCTTCAGCCTGTACTTAAGAGCTCAGGAGTCTGAACTCCTGAACCCATGGGCCACAACTACCGAAGCCTGAGGGCCCTAGAGCCTGTCCTCTGCAACAGAAGAAGCTACCACAATGAGAAGTCTTTGCACTGCAGCTGAAGAGTAGCCCCTGCTTGCCACAACTAGAGAAGAGCCTGTGAGCAATGAAGACCCAGCCTAACCAAAATAATAAATAAATTATAAACTTATCTAGCTATATAACTTAATGAGGAGGGGCATGGATGGTCCTCAATGTCTTCATGGAAAAAGTTGCCCAAAAGCCTAGATTTGAAAATTCAATAGGAGTCAGGAGGTGCAGCGGAGAAGGCAATGGCACCCCACTCCAGTACTCTTGCCTGGAAAATCCCATGGATGGAGGAGCCTGGTAGGCTGCAGTCCACAGGGTCACTAAGAGTTGGGCACGACTGAGCGACTTCCCTTTCACTTTTCACTTTCATGCATTGGAGAAGGAAATGGCAACCCACTCCAGTATTCTTGCCTGGAGAATCCCAGGGACAGAAGAGCCTAGTGGGCTGCCATCTATGGGGTCGCACAGAGTCAGACACGACTGAAGTGACTTAGCAGCAGCAACAGGTGGTGCAGACGAGTAAAGCGGGCACTCTGAAGTCGGGTGTAGGGTGGTGAAGGGATAGGGCTCAGATCACTCCCACCTTGTGTGTGCATGCTCTGTTGCTTCAGTCATGTCTGACTCCTTGTGACCCCATGGACTGTAGCCTGCCAGGATCCTCTGTCCTTGGGATTCTCTAGGCAAGAATACTGTAGTGGGTTGCCATGACCTCCTGCAGGGGATCTTCCTGACCCAGGGATAAAACCTGCATCTCTTAGGTCTCCTGGATGGACAGGCAGATTCTTTACCACTAGCACCACCTGGGAAGCCCAACCTTCTCACTTAGGATAGGCTATAAATCTAAACATTACTGGCCAACCCAGCAGGAACTAGCCCCTACCTCCCTCTCCCTGCTCCCCATGCTCCAGCTCCATGGCCTGTGATAAAAGGAAAGAAAATGTCCATGACCACATAAGAAATGGTAACAAGGAGAGAGAAGAAGGTGGAGGAGAGACTCCATCATGGCCCATGGAGGGGAGTGCCTGACTCCAGAATATGGGAGGAAGACCCTCGGAGTGGAGGTGAAGTACCAGAAGCAGCAGTCTGAGCTCACTGGCCACCAAGACCATTCCTCTGCTCTGTCTCCGAGTCAACTTTTCTTAGTCATCCAATTTGTGTGGATTTTCCCTGGGGAGAGGATGCAAGCACGGCTGTTCCCTCTATGGATCAACTCCTCATGGTAATGAGGGTCTTGACCTTTTGGTTTATTTATTATGGAGAGCGCCAGTCCCCACCCGCCATATGCCTGTCTTCCTTGCAGACACGATGCTGGAACCCCTGTGTTGAGTTCTGGCAAGATGGGTGTGTGTACTTCCCCGGGTGGAAGTGGGGTAGGGTTCATTCCACACGTCAATCAATCATCCAGGTAAGAGGTCCTCAGCTAGAAACAGGACTACAGTTTTTTGGCTTTCTTTTTTCTTTTTTAATTTTTGGCCACACTGCACAGCATGTGGGATCTTAGTTCTCCAACCAGGGATTGAACCCACGCCCCCTGCATTGGAAGGCAGAGCCTTAACCTCTGAACAACCAGAAAAGTCCCTGTTGACTTCAAGCATGTATAAGAAGACCCTTCGAATCTCTTGGGAGAAGAGAATCCCTTAGAATCCGTTTGGAGACTAGACATAGGTAACAGACAACATTTGCTGGATACTTGTCAAGGGTCAGACCCTACATGTAAATAGTCCAAGTCAGGATTAAACTACAGCTCAATTAATAGGCGAAAAAACTTTCCCCGGAGGGAAAAAAACAGCTTTTTCTCAGGAAATCTTTAAAAGACTTGACCTTCACTCCAGAGAGCATGAATTGAACTGTATATTTTTCTTCTCAAGATTTTTCCCAGAACTGAGATGGGAAGAGAATTATAGGATTATCTTCAGGAAAATGCTGACCCCTGGTGGACATTTCTTGAACTGCTTTTTAAACAACCGCCACAGTATGGATGGTGAACCTAGAGGCATTACTTTTTTTGAAAGTTGACCATCCCTCTATTTAAGTTTTCTCAGGCTAAGAACCCCAATAGAAATAAAGTAATTCACTGTCTCTCCAAACTTGTCTGACAACTGGGTTTAACATCAACCATGTTGAGATTTGCCATTGTGACTTACGGATTTCTTAGTTATATGAAGAAAAAATACAAAATGATTTGGTTTCCCCAAAATTTGCAAAAAATTTGCCTTGACTGAACACCTTCTATTAGAGCACAATCTATACCCCCCCAGAAGTTAAGCTCGAACTGTCTTGGACTGAGAAAATAGAAAAAATTCTTCTACTAAAGCTGAGTTCCCCTAAAATTGAGTTCCTCTGCTGAGTTTATGATTAACCTCTCTATCCAAAACTTTATTCCCTCCCCATACCTCTTCCCCCTCAAGACTGAAGAGTATCAAAGAAAAGTGGGGGGAGGGGTTGTAACCTAGCAAAAGCCCGAGGTCTTAGCAGGACAGAGCCCGCCTCCACACAGTGTTCCCTGCCTGCCACTTATAAAATAGAAACAATTTAGCCTTATACACCTTTCTTGAGTTCCAGGGAAGAAATGTAATCAGAGGAGTGGGAATATGCAGAAACAAAGGAAAATATTCAAGCAAGACAAAATTATAATAGTTTAGTCATTAAATAAAGTCAAGGACCTTTAGTTTCTTCTCAAGAGCTAGAGATAATATTCTGAACCATATTCTTGAGCTATTTTGCAGACACTGAAACCCCCACCAGGTAGAAGAAGTCAATTGTATGCTATTCACAAGCACAGAGACCCCAGACTGGTTAGAACTAAACGGATGATGATGTTGACTCCCAATTACCTCACCAACAGCCAATCAGAAGAATGTTGATGGTCACAAGCTGATCACACACTCAGTAACCCTCTCGTGTGCGTCAAGTCGCTTCAGTCATGTCTGACTCTTTGCGACTCCATGGACTCTAGCCTGACAGGTTTCTCTGCCCATGGGATTCTCCAGGCAAGAATACTGAAGTGGGTTTCCATGCCCTCCTCCAGGGGATCTTCCAGACCCAGGAATTGAAATCACGTCTCTTACATCTCCTGCATTGACAGATGGGTTCTTTACCACTGGCATCGCCTGGGAAGCCCAACTCTCTCTCTCACCCTTTCTTTAATCTGAGTATCACCCGCTGGACTCCTTGCTGGGTGCCCTGCAATAAACACTGAATTTTCCTTCACCACAACTGAATGTCAGTAGATTGACTTCACTATGTGCAGATGAACACAGGACCAAGTTTAGTTCAGTAACACCATCTTCAACCCAAATTCAATATGGTCAAAAGATTCGACTGACTTTCTCTGGAGGCTTTCTCTGAAGTCAAGGACCGTTTCCCTTCTTTGCATTTTAAGCCTCTGCCAGGCGCCAGATACAGGTGACTCGAAGAAGCAGCAGGGAGTCTTGGTGTCAGGGTCCTTGAGTCAAGAGCCTTCTGGTCCAGGGGGTCGGCACTGGCACACTGATGCCCGTTTCCCTCCTAGGCCACCCCCGAGCCAGTCTCTGGGAATTGGCATCATTTATTTTTAAGTTCTGCCCGTGAACCTAATAAGAACTACAGAATCAACACTTTCCTATTTTATGTGAGAAAATTGAGGCCTAGAGAGGAGAAGTCACTTGAGCAAATTCACCAGCTAGTTAGTAAAGAAACCCTGACTAGTCTGTGAAAGTCTTAAAGACTGGATCCATGTGTGTGCAGTGTCAAATTTACAAATTAGCTGTTCTTTGATTCTATGATCTTATAATGTGATCAGGCTAGAAGTGACAGGAAAAGACTTAAATTACTTTTTTCTCCCACCTGAGTCCCCCACCTCCTAGTTACCCTTGTCCTGCATTTTAATTGTACAAAGCCTCACTTTATTTTTAAAATATTGTATTTTCATTTATTTGGCTCCATCTTAGTTGCATCACATGGAATCTTTGATCTTCGTTGTGCATGCAGGATCTCTCTCTTTTTTTTTTAGCTGCAGCATATATGATCTAGTCACTTTTAAAGGAAATCCATCCTGAATACTCACTGAAAGGACTGATGCTGACGCCGCAGCTTCAATCCTTTGGCCGGCTAATCTGAAGAGCCGACTCTTTGGAAAAGATCCTGATGGTGGGAAAGAATGAAGGCAAAAGGGTGAGTTGCGACAGAGGATGAGATGGTTGGATGGCATCACTGATTCAATGAATATGAACTTGGGAAAACTCCGGGAGATGTGAGGGATAGGGAAGCCTGGGGGGCTGCAGTTCATCAGGTCGCAAAGAGTTGGACACGACTTGGGCAATAAACAACACGTGATTTAGTTCCCCAACCAGGGATCAAACCTGGACCACCTGCATTGGCAGCATGGAGCCTCGGCCACTGGACTGCCAGGGACGTCCCAACAAAGCCTCGCTTTCCTTGCTGCCCAGGCCCTGTGTTCTATCCATGAGCCAAAGATGGCCTGTATGTGCTGGTCCCTGGCAGGTGATTTCTTCACAACAGCCTGAGATCTGTGAGCTCCAAAGTCTACCACTGCCTAACTGTGTTAAGTATCACCCAAATAAAGAGATTTTGAGCCATTTCAAGCCCATCTGCTTTGCATATCCCGTGAAAGTGTACCCAGCATTTGCTAGCTGGGAATGAGCCCCAGGTCACAAAATCCCCAAGCTGCTGCTTCCTTTGGAGATTTCTGACCCAGAGATTCCCAACTGCGCTACAGAGTGACATCACTTACACACACAGGAGCCCCTTCCCCCGAGTCCGCTTGCTCTTCTCCTTTAAGTAGAGACCCACTTCTGCGTAGCCTTTGGCAGACCCCTGCTGTGATGTCCCTCCTGAAAAGTGTGTGTGCTTGGTCAGTCACTCAGTCATGTTCAGCTCTTTGCAACCCCCTGGACGGTAGCCTGCCAGGCTCCTCTGTCCATGGGATTTCCCAGGTAAGAATACTAGAGTGGGCTGCCATTCCCTCCTCCAGAGGATCGTCACGACTCAGAGATCAAACCCTTGTCTCCTGCATCTCAGGCATTGGCAGGCGAGTTCTTTTCCACTGAACCACTGGGGACGCCCAGTAAAGCTTGTGTGTGCTACTGCCACCTGATGGTCAGATCTTTTCATTGCAAAGCCTCCTAATCTCTTAAAGCTCTTAAGAGTCCTTTCCCTTTTGCTAGGCTTCTTTCAAAAGTTCCCTGGTCCAAGTCCTCTGTCTGCTCAAATTTTCTGACCAATAGAATACATTAAGGCAATGGCACCCCACTCCAGTACTCTTGCCTGGAAAATCCCATGGACGGAGGAGCCTGGTGGGCTACAGTCCATGGGGTCGCTAAGAGTCGGACACAACTGAGCGACTTCACTTTCACTTCTCACTTTCATGCATTGGAGAAGGAAATGGCAACCCATTCCAGTGTTCTTGCCTAGAGAATCCCAGGGATGGGGGAGCCTAGTGGGCTGCCATCTAGGGGGTCGCATAGAGTCGGACACGACTGAAGCGACTTAGCAGCAGCAACAGCAGCAGCAGCACAATACATTAATCCCTACTGAGATGTCAGTGGCTAGTTTATTTATTCATCAAGTGTTTATGGAGCACTCAGTATCTCCCAAGCTGAGTTCTTGGGATACGGACATGTCACTCAGTTGTGGCCAACTCTTTGCGACCCCGTGGTCTGTAGCCTGCCAGGCTCCTCCATCCATGGGATTTTCCGGGCAAGAATACTGGAGTAGGTTGCCATTTTCTTCTCCAGGGGATCTTCCCAACCCAGGGATCAAACTCCCACACTACAGGCAGACTCTTTACCATCTGAGCCACCAGGGAAGCCCATCTTAGGTTATATCATGGAACTAAACAGACGAAAGTTCTGTGTGTCTGGTATTCTAGCAGCATGAGGATGGCTTAAAGCTTTTCATCTCTTAAGAACACTTCAGAGACTTCCCTGGTAGTCTGGTGGCTAAAACTTCACACTTCCAATGCAGGGGACCAGGGTTTGATCCCTGGTCAGGGAACTAGATTCCACATGCTGCAACTAAAGATTCAGCATGCCATAACTAAGACTGAGTACAATCAAATACATGATTTTTTAAAAACTATGTTACTTGTATAAGCATATTAAAAAAAAAAAAAACCTTGTGGTTCAAAGTGTGGTCTATTGTATAGCAGCTGCAGTATCATTTGGAAGCTTCTGGGCTTAATATCAATAACCTCAGATATGCAGATAACACCATCCTTATGGCAGAAAGTGAAGAGGAACTAAAAAGCCTCTTGATGAAAGTGAAAGAGGAGAGTGAAAAAGTTGGCTTAAAGTTCAGCATTCAGAAAATGAAGATCATGGCATCTGGTCCCATCACTTCATGCGAGATAGATGGGGAAACAGTGGAAACAGTGTCAGACGTTATTTTTGGGGGGCTCCAAAATCACTGCAGATGGTGACTGCAGCCATGAAATTAAAAGACGCTTACTACCTGGAAGAAAAGTTATGACCAACCTAGACAGCATAGTGGAAAGCAGAGATATTACTTTGCCAACAAAGGTCTGTCTAGTCAAGGCTATGGTTTTTCCAGTGGTCATGTATGGATGTGAGAGTTGGTCTGTGAAGAAAGCTGAGTGCCGAAGAATTGATGCTTTTGAACTGTGGTGTTGGAGAAGACTCTTGAGAGTCCCTTGGACTGCAAGGAGATCCAACCTGTCCATTCTGAAGGAGATCAGCCCTGGGATTTCTTTGGAGGGAATGATGCTAAAGCTGAAACTCCAGTACTTTGGCCACCTCATGCGAAGAGTTGACTCATTGGAAAAGACTCTAATGCTGGGAGGGATTGGGGGCAGGAAGAGAAGGGGATGACCGAGGATGAGATGGCTGGATGGCATCACTGACTCGATGGACGTGAGTCTGAGTGAACTCCGGGAGTTGGTGATGGACAGGAAGGCTTGGCATGCTGCAATTTATGGGGTCGCAAAGACTCAGACATGACTGAGCGACTGAACTGAACTGAACTGGGCTTCCCCAGTGGCTCAGAAAGTGAAGACTCCACCTGCAATTCAGAAGACCCAGGTTCGATCTATGGGTCGGGAAGATTCCCTGGAGAAGGAAATGGCAACCTACTCCAGTATTCTTGCTGGAGGATCCCATGGACAGAGGAGCCTGACAGGCTATTGTCCATGGGGTTGCATAAAGTCCAACACAACTGAGCGACTAACATAATTGTCACCATTAGGCCTGGAAGAGTTTTCTGCCTTGAACTTACTCCTTTTACCATGATTGAAAATATCACAACACTCACACTTTTGTCACACACAGAATTTCACTCATATTGTCTCACTTCATCCTGTTTCATCCCCATGGAGCATGTGGTTCCTTCCCTGTTACACAGGAGGAAAAGAAAGGTAAGGTAGGGCAACTTCATTATCATCCTAGGATCCAGCATCTAGACAAGATCGTAAAGATTTTCTCCAGTTAGCTGCCTTTCATCTACTTGGTTTCCTTTGTTTTCAGCATCGATATCTCCTCTTCAAAAGCCCTGCAGGGAAGTTGAGTTTGGGAAGCAGAGGGCTGGGTGGGAGTGGGGTTCTAGGGTTGGAACCCAGGCTCTCAGCCTCCCCTCTATGGACTTTTTTTTCCAGGGACCTCAGAGAAGCATGCATGGAGCTCTGTTTGGAAAACTCTAATCTAAACCAAGACTCTCCTAGGACAAGGAGGAAGTAGGCCTTAAGGAGAAAGGCGACTTGGCCACAATCACACAGCAGACTCTGGACCCAGCGGGGTCTGATTCTAGGAATCCCCCACCCCCACCTAGGGACCTAGCCCAGAGGTCAGCATAGTCCCAGGAAGGGACAACGCCCCTTGCTGGCCCAACTCTACTTAGTGGAGATGTGTTTGATAAACCATCATTCTTATAATCCTTCATTTCCGTCTCATGGGGTCAAATTCAGCATTCCACCTGTGGATGTTTTTTGTAATCTATTTATTTTTGGCTGTGCTGGGCCTTCGTTGCTGCTCAGGCTTTTCTCCAGTTGTGGCGAGGGGGCTACTCTCTGTTTGTGGTGCTCAGGCTTCTCATTGGGGTGGCTCCTCTTGTTGCAGAGCACAGGCTCTAGGGTGAGATGGCTTCAGCAGTTGCACCACGTGGGCTCAGTAGATGCGGCTCCAGGGCTCTCGAGCGCAGGCTCAATAGTTGTGGCTCTCGGGTTTAATTGCTCTTTGATGTGTGGGATCTTCCTAGATCACGAATGGAACCCAAGTCTCCTGCATTGGCAGGCAGATTCTTTACCACTGAGCTACCAGGGAAATCCTCCACCTGTTAATCTCACCATTTCCCAGATGCTCCCTTCCCTTAACGTACCAGGATGGAGGTGTGGGGGGCAAGGTTTTTTATTTTTAGGCATTACAAAACTGTGACTATACCATACGTACAGAAAGCCTCCAACCACATCCATGCCAAGAGATAGAATGCTGCCTGGCCCCTCTGGCCGCTGCCCAGCTTTCCGGGAGCGCATCCTTGCTGCCCTTAGTGGGCACAACTCTTTCTGCAGCCCTCCCCACAACCGCTCCTTCTGCCCGTTTTGAACTTTATATAAATGAAATTGTGGCCTCTGCATACTTTTGTGATTCTTAAACCCCACGTGATGTCTATAAGATTCACCCATCCTGTGACCACAGCCGATTTTGTTTTACCCATTTTCTTTGCTGTCGAGTGTGTATGAATGAATGTAGATGTATGAATGTACATGATTTACGTGAATTGAGTATGTATAAATGACTATACATGTATGAATGTACATGAATCATTTTATATGTGCATAATTTACATGTTAACTCTTTTCTTTAATAATTTTATATCTATTTTTATATCTATTTATTTATTTGGCTGCACTGGGTCTTAGTTGTGGTATGCAGGGTCTTTGATCTTCATTGCAGCATGTGGAATCTAGTTCCCTGATCAGGGATGGAACCTGGACCCCATGCACTGGAAGTGTGAAGTCTTACCCACTGGACCACCAGGGAAGTCCCCATGGGTTCATTCTTCTGAGGTAGGCATTTGGGTTGTTTCTAGTTAGGGGCTATTGTGGATGATGGTGCTGCAACCTCCTAGCAGAGAGAGCTGCTCTTCTGTTCTCCAAGGACAGTGAGACCCCAGGAGAAAGGGACTCAGGAGAGGTAGCCAGGCCCACCCCAGGAGTTTGAAAGACCTGCCCCTGCTCCCCCCGCCCCCCACTTTCAGTTCTTTTTGCCCCAAGCCCAGCAAGGCCACAGACAATGAGGTTTCAAGTTTTTATCATAAAACAAAGCTTAAGTCACAGAGAACAGGACACTTTCCACTCAACACATACAACACACATTCCCTGAGCACCTGCGGAGGCCAGGCTGTGTGCTCGGCCCCAGGGGAGACCGGAGACGGGGGAGGTCACGGTCGCTGCTCCCAGGGGCTCACAGGCTGCTGAGGAGGCAGACAGGGGCACATCTTCCGAACAAGTCTCAGGGAATCAGAAGTGCTAAAATAGTCCCGGGAGGTCAGGAGAAGTCACATTTGTGTGGCGTCTTGGGAGCGGGGGGACTTTTGATGAAAGGGCTGCGGTGAGGAGCTGCAGGAGGTCTGGAGTGGAGGGCGTGCTCAGGGCCCAGGCCAGAGGTTCTAGACTTCATGGAACATTCCAGAAAAAAAAAACAAAAACTAGGAGACCTACGTATTATGCGAACTTTTCACTGTTACAGGTTGAAAAGTGAAAGCGTTAATTGCTCAGTTGTATCCGACTCTTGGCGACCACATGGACTGTAGCCCACCAGGCTCCTCTGTCCATGGAAATTTCCAGACAAGAAGAGTGGAGTGGGCTGCCATTCCCTTCTCCAGGGGATCTTCCCAACCCAGGTACAGGTTAGGGCATCACAAAAATAAGAGATTAAAAAAGGAAACGCTATCACCTCCTTTCAACATCACTTCCTAAACATGGGACTATTTTAATATTCTACTCCCTTCCAGAAAGGACATCATTTCCAAACAAAAGACTCTCTTTCAAAGTTGATTTAATTTAACAAAAAGATACTAAGAAAATTTTTTTTTTTTTTTTAAGAAAAAGATACCAGGAAATCCTTATTTCCCATTTTGCTGTTGCTGCTGCTAAGTCGCTTCAGTCGTGTCCGACTCTGTGCGACCCCATAGACGGCAGCCTACCAGGCTCCCCCGTCCCTGGGATTCTCCAGGCAAGAACACTGGAGTGGGTTGCCATTGCCTTCTCCAACGCATGAAAGTGAAAAGTGAAAGTGAAGTCGCTCAGTTGTGTCCGAACCTCAGTGACCCCATTTTGCTACAGACCCTAAAAATCTTGCCCCTGGAGTAGCACCACTTTGCAAAACAGGAAATGGAAGCCGCTTAGGGGGAGGAAAGTGAGTGCCTGGGGATCTGGGGTGAAAAAGGAGGCAGAACTGGAGCTGGCCACAGGTGTGGACTTTACCCTGAAGACACAGGCCACCCTGAGGGCTTTGAGGAGGGCTGGGGTTCCATCTGCACTTTAGAAAGAGCTTGCAGAGGGAGGCTGGGTGAGCAGAGGAGGTTGGAGACTGGGTCTTGTTCCCAGGGCTCTTGTACCTCCTTCTGAAGGTCCCTCCAGCCAAGGCCACCTGCTGAGCCCCGCAACACCCAGGAGACCCTGAGTAGGGTGGACAGGCATCTCTGGAGTCATGGACGTGCTGGGACCAGGGACAGGAAAGGCTGAGCACCGTGACTAGTCCTGCTGGAAGTAGAACTTGGTGACCTTGATGGCCTCTGTGGGCATATTGGTGAGGCCCACGGGCTGGTCGGCCTCCAGCGATGTGCAGAGGAACCAGCCGCGGCAGGCAGCCGACTCGAAGCTCGTGGTGGGGCCGTTGTCAGAGCGGATGAAGGCGAAGCGCTTGTCCTGCTCCCTGTTCTGGTTCAAGTCGGTGATGTTCACGGCCTGGAAGTCAAGAGGAAGCAAGTGAGGCAGAGGAGCAGAAAGGGCCTTGCAACCCGCCTGGCCATCTGGCTGCCCAGAGTAAGTGCTGGGGAAACGCTGGCCTGGCACGAGTGTCCTAGGTCTCAGGACAGCCTGACACAAGGAGGCTGTCCCGTGCTTACACCTTGATTTGGGGACATCTGACCACTGTAGCCTTGGGTCCATACGTTTGGCAAACACATGGTACCATCAACAGAAGCCAGGCCTGTGGAGGCTGGACTCTGTCGTGTCTGCGCCTCTGAGAGGTGGGAGAGCAGCAGCGGGCAGGGCATAGCGGTGCACGTTATTCGCAATACCCTGGTCACTGCTACTCCACGCAAAGCAGGCAGTCGCTTTCCACTCAAGTGCCTGTTCACTAGTGGACAGAGAGGACAATGCCACAGTTACAGCCATTCTCATTTGGGTTACGATTTTGTCCAACAGTCCCCTGATAGAAAGCTCTCTTTTTCTGGGGCTGATAGCCCATTAATGTTCACAGGTGCACAAGGCCCTGGAGGGGATGCCAACTCATGGATTTGAGTAGATAAGGGCTGGAAAAGAATGGTCCCAAAGGTTGGCTTTACTGGAAGAGGGCAGTCCAAGTAAGTTAGTGGCCGTTGGGCAAGAGAGTGACACATAGACACTGAGGTCCCCAAAGGAGCCATGCCTCCTGGTGTCCTCATCCTGGTAATCCCCTCTCTCATTGAGGCTAGACTTAGCCACATGGCAAGCTTTAGTTAATTGGACATTAATGGTATGATACAAACAAAAGTTTAATAAGTGCTTGCACACTAAGGCTTGCCTTTTTGGAGTTATCCCTCTTGGAAACCAACCATCATGCTGTAAGGAAGCTTAAGCTGACAACTGAAATCAGGGAGACCGTGTGGAAGGAGAACCTGGAGGATGAGCCCCAGCTAAGATCCCTGCTGAATGTGGCTGCAGGAGGGAACTCAGCTACACCATGAGGCACAGATCTACCCAGCTGATCCTAGTCAACCCACAGAATCATGAGAAAGGACACACTGTGCTCGTTTGAAGCCACTGAGTTTGGGGGTGGTTGTTGTCTGAGGCAGCTCCTTACCTCCAACTTGAGCTTGATCTCATCTCCAGATTTGACGCAGGCCAGGCACAGCTTCCCCCCATGGATCCCCAGGAACATAGTATGGGGTTCGATGGGTACCACGTCTATCTTCTCTGGGGAAGAACAAAGGGGAAGTTCAGGTTGTAGAGAAGAGGAGGCAGAGATGGAGAAGACACAGCAGGCTGGACTCTCCCTGGGGACTTTTCTGTTCCCCTAACTAAAATCCTGGGCTTCCCTGGTAGCTCAATGGTAAAGAATATTTCTGCAATGTAGGAGTCAAGGGTTTGATGCCCACATCGGGAAGATCCCCTGGAGAAGGAGATGGCAACCCACTCCAATATTCTTGCCTAGGCAATCCATGGACAGAGGAACCTGGCAGGCTACCACCCATGGGGTTGAGAAAGAGTCAAATACAACTTAGCAACTAAAAAAACAAGCAGATTAGAACCCCAAGGTCAGAAGGACAGTGAGGCCCCATCTTCTTGGTCAGGATCCAAACGAAGATCAAACCAAGCACACTATCTAGCTACTCCTCAAGGACCAAGGCACCTAAATTCTGCTCCAAGTGATTGCTACCCTTCTCTTCTTTCCCTGGCCTTCCCAGGTGGCTCAGTGGTACAGAATCCACCTGCCAATGCAGTAACGCAAGAGACAAGGGTTTTATCCCTGGGTCGGGAAGATTGCCTGGAGGAGCAAATGGCAACCCGCTCCAGTATTCTTGCCTGGAAAATCCCATGGACAGAGAAGCCTGGTGAGCTACAGTCTATGGGGTCACAAGAGTCGGACATGATTGAGCACGTGCACACACCCCCTTCCCCGGGACCCCTGTGCTCTAGGTCCACAGGTGTGCTGCCCATGGGGCCCAGCACACGATATCAGAAGTGGGGCCCCACAGATTGGTCCACAGAAGCCTGGGTGGGTTTGAACCCTTTTTTTTTTTCCCGTGGTGATCTCCATGCAGTCATTAGGAGTGAAGACCTCCGTTTCTCTGTGCTTTAACATCGTTATTTGGAGAGTTACCAGAGGACAGGAAAAGTAGGTCTCATGCCCTTTTAGAGTGAGAAAGGGACAGAGAACAAGAATGGGCATCATGCCATTCTACAATACCAAACCAGCCAACAAGGACGTGAAGACATCCTAGAGGGCTGGTGCTGGAAGAAACCCACATCCTATCATCCAATTGCCCTTCTTTTACTAAGGGGAAAACCAAGGAACAGAGTGAGTGAGCCTTGTTCAAATTCATCCAGGTTGACATGGATCTGGAATATGACTCAACGTAGTGTCCAAGATTAAGGGATATAACCCAGCCTGTGGATGGTGTATTAGTTTTAGGTGGGAGTGAGAGTTTGAACACACAGAAACACAGGCTTCCTGGGCACTAGAGGAAGAAAAAGGCTGGTCTTGCCTTCTGGGCCCTGCCCTCCCATTTGTGGCCTGGGGATCATAGTGTCCGTAGGTGGTGGCTCCCAACCTAGGCTCTACCCTCTCTGTCTTCTTGAGGCTCCCCTCATATGTGTTCTTCAGTGGCCAGGCCTCTCTAGCTTCAAACATGACCACAAAGAACCAACAGGGATTAAGACATGGCACCTAAAATTCCCAGGGTCAAGACACAATGCTGCAGACCCCTGGGCAAAGTGACCAGTGCCCACTCAGCATTGACCTTCCTGGCCACCACTCACCCTCTAATTTAGTATTTGGTCCTTGCAAGTATCCAGCAACTAGTTGGTTATTCCTCAGGTAGAAGATCTTCTGGTTGACATCCCAGATCCTGAAAAACAGAAGGACCCAGCTATAGTGGACAGGTGCTATGTGCCCAGCCCCTTCTCTGTATTCCCCAGAGTGTGTTCAGTTTTCTCCCAGGGGTGTGGAATTAAACACACCCATAGCATGAATGTGAGGTCTGAGGTCAACACTGGTTAAGAGACAGACCCAAATCCCAGATCTGGTAGGCGATGTGCCTGCCTTCTACCCCTCTTCTCACCTTGTTTCTCATCCTCAGCTTCCCAAGCAGCCACCTCCTACTTCAGCAAAGCAGCTCTAGATTAGGACCATTAATAAACTTCCTGAGTGTAGACATGTTCTTTGTCTGCACCATCCAATATGGTAGCCATCAGTCACTGGCAGCTATTGAGACATGCAGCTATTGAGCTCTTGAAATGTGGTGTGATTGAGGATCTGCATATTTTCTACTGTTTTTTTTTTTTTGGTCACACAGCATGTGAAATCTTAGTTCCCTGACCATGGATCAAACCTGCACCCCTTGCACTGAAGCACAGAGTCTTAACCACTGAACCACCAGGGAAAGTCCCCAATTTTTTATTTTCATGTATGTTTATGAATTTAAATGAAAATCTAAAGAGTCATCTGAGATTAGTGGGCCCCACAGCACAGAGCTAGAAGCTTCAAGGGTCAGGCCCCATTGCAGCTAACCCGTTCCAAGCCTTAGACCATGAAGACTTGTCCCCAAAGTCTGTTCCCTACTGGCAAGTCCGCTTCCCTTCCAGTTCACCCTGTGGCCTGTTTCTGGCTCCCTGTTTTTTCTTCTGGATGAAGGGCCTCTCTGTCTGAGAACAGGGCTTGGAGCTGTGAGATGGAGTAACAGGGCCCCGGCCAGGACGTGGACACTTCACTCCCTGCTGCCTCCATCCCCCAGCACGACCTTGGGCCTGTGCCTCATCTCCTCACCTGTGAAAGGGGGCTGGCAACACCCATCTCATCAGGTGACCTTGAAGAGCCCATGAGCTCAGAGAGAGGGGGTCAGTCAAACCGTAAAGTTCTTGGCTGGAATGAGCATTTGACCTTTCATGACTATTCTTAGCTCCTGAATAAGTTGAATTCCATCTGAAAGGATTAAACGTTCCATTCTAGAGGCCTCCAGTGATAACTTCTGGAGATCCCAGCCAAATGGGAGGAGGTCGAGGCAGACCCCTGGGAAGGGGAGGGGCTTCTCTGGGACCCACACAGGCACACAGAGTCCCAGCCTGTAGCTTCAGGCGAGAGAAACTCTGGACGAGGAAACAGACAGGGGCGCCGTGGACGGGACACAGCCCAGAGCTCCAGACTGATGGTTAGCAGCGCCTGACTATGCTGGACCATCAGAGGTCCAGCTCCCCTGGGGGCTCAGTCTCCCCATCTGTGACCTGGAGTACATTCTAACCCTACCTGCATTACAAGGTTGTGAAAGCCAGGGGCTCGGATAACATTGTGACAGTGTTTTGTGTGACAGTGTTTTGAGGGCTGGAGGGTGAGGTCATCCCGACAAGTCCTGGGACATCGGAGCCCAGAGCCACATGCTCTGTGTTAATCACCATCACAGCCTGCTCTTTTTACAGCAGGGATGGTGACACCTCACCACATTCCTGACCCAGTTTTTAATAATCGTAATAGTTTTCAGGAGCCTGATGAGCGGCAGTCCATAGGGCCGCTGAGAGTCAGACACGACTGAAACCCCTGTCCACCACAATAGTTTTCAGATGCTTTACTGCTCACAAAACACTGTCACAATGCTATCTGTGCCTTTGGCTTTCACAACCTTGTAATGCAGGTAGGGTTAGAATTCACTCCAGGTCACGGATGGAGAAACTGAGCCCCCAGGGGAGCTGGACCCTCTGATGTACCAACACAATCAGGCGTTGTTAACTATCAGTCAGGAGCTCTGGGCTGTGTCCTGTCCACAGTGACCCTCTCTGTTTCTTTGTCCAGAGCACGCTCCCAGGCTTCAGCCCCAGCATGGCTCCCGGGCACGTTTCTGTCTCAAGATGCCTGAGCCCCTGGGCAAGTAAGTCAGGCTTCCAGTCAAGCTTTGCACATCTGGGAGATTTTTAAATACAAGTGCTGAAGATCATGGATGTGGCAGCCAACCTTAGATAACTAACCTTAGGCAGCTAATCCTAACCTTAATTATTAAGGGATGCTTAATGGCTCAGACGGTTTGCGTCTGTCTGCAATGCGGGAGACCCAGGTTCAATCCCTGGGTGGGGAAGATCTCCTGGAGAAGGAAATGGCAACCCACTCTAGTATTCTTGCCTGAAAGATCCCACAAACAGAGGAACCTGGTAGGCTACAGTCCATGGGGTCGCAAAGAGTCGGACATGACTGAGCGACTTCATTTCACTTCACTTCACTTTCAAGCCCAAACCCAGGGCAGCCCCAGACGGCTGTGTCCTGTATCTCTTTTCTACCCCTCCGGCCCCACTTCCTTGGGGTCAGCCTTACCTGAAGGCTTGCATCTCGCAGGGTCTCTTTCCCAGGGGGTGGCAGGCTGTTTCTGAATGGAACAGGAAGAGGAGGAGACAGATTAGGTAGCCGTGGATGTAGATGTCCATCCTGTGGCCTCGAGGCGATGGGAGACTGCCATTTCGGACCCAGAGGAGCTGCTTATAAAGAAAAGAGTGGCTCACCCAGCCGGGCTGCGGGCGCCTGTCCCACGAAAACGAACGGAAACGCCTGCACATTTCCAAAACGAGAAACCTTGCTGTTGTCACTTTCAACCCTGCCGAGTGTCGCAATGGGATGTCGTAACCCATTCCCTCCCCTTTTACTCTGTGCAATTTCCCCAAAATCGAGATTTCTATTTCCCCTTCACCCAGTTCCTGGGAAGAAGGGCACAATGAAAACCCAAGCCCCTCATCTGCCCGACAGGTATCCCGAGGCTTTGAAAAACCAAATGCGAGTAGAAATGTCCCCCTCTTGTGAGAAGCCAAGTGGCAGTGTTCCCGGTGCACGTCAGAGACTCAGGCCACTTCGCGTTCTTTGAAAGAGGGATAGCCTTGCTGGACCTTGGACCAGGGGCTGGCAAATACTCTGTCAGACAAAGATCAGATAGCAAACGTTTTAGGATTTCTGGGGCCATACATCATTATTACTCAACTTGACTGTCATAGTTGAAAAGCAATCTTAGACAATCTGTAATGCGTGCATGTGTGCGGTCACTAAGTCCTGTCTGATTCTTTATGACCACATGGTCTGTAGCCCACCATGCTCCTCTGTCCATGGGATTCTCCAGGCAAGCATACTGGAGCGGGTTGCCATTTCCTCCTCCAGGGGACCTTCCTGATCCAGGGATCAAACCCGTGTCTCCTGCATTGGCAGACAGATTTTTCCCCATTGAGCCACTGGGAAAGCTCAGCCAGTCTGCAAACCCACAAGCTAATTGGGTTCCAGGACAACTTTATTTACAAAACAGGTGGTGGCTGGATTTGGCCTGAGGCTTGCTTTCTCCTATTCTAGAGTAAACTTCCTGAAAGGGGACTTTGAAACCAACTCTATTCCTGTTATCCTTGTCTTTGAAGTTAGGGTCTCGGGAAAATGGGATGAATGCCACATTCCATTTGGGATGGAAATGAATCCAAAATCTGCCTCTGGTACGTGCTATTTGCCACCTGTGTGACTTGGAACAAATCGTTTGTTTGGGTCTCTGCTTCTATCTCTTCATACTCAGAATGAGGTTGATTATGTCATCTGTATGGGTACAGGGAGAGGAGAAATGTGAGAGGGAGGAAGGGACAAAGGAATGTGGGAAGGGAGGAGGAAATGGAGGGAAGGAGGGAGATTGGTTGATTGGAAGGTGAAAGTTCTGGGTCAGAGTAGGCATTCAGAAACATAAACTTCCTTTCTTACTACATTCTAGACGGGGAAAAGGAACGTATATTCCTCTTTATGGACAGAGAAGAGTTGAAGCGGCTCCTACATGATCTCAATGGTAGGAGGATGGACCTCTAGTGCAGAAGGACAGATTGTGGCATTTGAGAGCTTGATGGGCATTTCGGACCCAGAGGAGCTGCTTATAAAGAAAAGAGTGGCTCACCCAGCCGGGCTGCGGGCGCCTGTCCCACGAAAACGAACAGAAACGCATCATCCTGCCTCACCCCATCCTTGTTTCTGAAGAAGACCCAGAGAAGGAAAGACATCTGCCCAAGGTCACACAGCTCGTCCGTGGCGAGGTACAGCCAGAAATCCAGGTCTCCTGGTTCCCACCCAAGGGGGCCCTATTACAGCAGTAGATCTTGAGGAGTCTGACTTTATTTTCAGCCAACCCATCAGAGGTTGTGTTCAAATGAGGGTAAAATCTGTGAAAAAGAAAGCCTGCATGGCATATTTGAAAGTTACTAGGAGAGTGGATCTTAAAAGTTCTCATCACGAGCAAAAGCAAAAAATTAATTGTATTACTATGTTATACATCTGAAACTCACATAATGTAATACATCAATTGTTGCTGTTTAGTCGCTAAGTTGGAGAAGGCGATGGCAACCCACTCCAGTATTCTTGCCTGGAAAATCCCAAGGACGGAGGAGCCTGGTGGGCTGCAGTCCATGGGGTCGCGAAGAGTTGGACACAACTGAGCAACTTCCCTTTCACTGTTCACTTTCATGCATTGGAGAAGGAAATGGCAACCCACTCCAGTGTTCTTGCCTGGAGAGTCCCAGGGACGGGAGAGCCTGGGACAGCCATGGGCTGCCAACTATAGGGTTGCACAGAGTCGGACATGACTGAAGTGACTTAGCAGCAGTAGTAACAGTTGCTAAGTTACGTCCGACTCTTTTTCGACCCAAAGACTGTAGCCCACCAGGCTCCTCTGTCCATAGGCTTTCCCAGGCAAGAATACTAGAGTGGGTTGCCATTTCCTATGTTATTTGTACCTCATAAGTCAGTTATATCTTGATAAAAAAGTCTTTTTTAAAGAGGAGGTTTGCAAATGAACTTTCTCAGATCTTTAAAGAGCTCTTCTTTCAGAGCAAATGCAACATTTTGGCAAAAATTGTGTCACCTCCCTGAGTGGAATGAAACAGCATGTAGGCCCTTTCTGGGCAGGGGGGTAGGAGTCCCTGGGGCTGGGCAGTGCAGTCGCTTAGGACTGGGGCTCCCAGGCAACGAGCCAGGGCTCTCTGAATCTGTTTCCTTATCCACTGTGTGTATTAGTTGCTCAGTCGTGTCCCAACTCTTTGCGACCCCATGGACTGTAGCCCGCCAGGCTATTCTGTCTGTGGGATTTCCGAGGCAAGAATACTAGAGTGGGTTGTCATGCCTTCCTCAGGGAATCTTCCCAACCCAGGGATCAAACCCACGTCTTTTACATCTCCTGCATTGGCAGGAGGGTTCTTTACCACTAGCACCACCTGGGAAGCCACCCCCTACTGGCATCTCTGACTATATGCAGTCTCGCTTCTGGTGCTCAGCCTCCACTCCACTTCCTGAGTTGAGGTTAATGACCATGCCACAGAGTGGACTCTACCTTCCCCGTCAGCACCCCGAGCTTCCCTCCCAGCTCCAGACATCACCGCTATAACTGGTGCCTGCTACGTGCCAAGCTCTGCCCTGCTAACTACCAGTGACAACAGAAATAACTAAGACCCACTTCAAGGGAAACAGGACATTCAGGCAAAATCCATATCCTAAGAGGGACACGAGATGGGCTCCATGGAGACCACACGGGTGAATCTTCATTGCGGATGACTGTTAAGTGTTCAGGGCAGTCTACCCACATAGGAAGTATCCTATACATGAGAACTCTTTCTCAGTTTCAGTTAATGGCATCTTTCAGTTCTAGGATTTCCAGTTGCTTCCTTTTTTTTATAGAGTTTCTAGTTCTGTGCCAAAAGTTGCAAACTTGTCTTTTACACCTTCGATCTGTTATTCGTTCAGGTTCTTACAAAGGCTGCTCCAGTTGACTCTGTCATTTGAATCCCCACTGGGTTTCCTTCTATTGTCTCTTTTTCTCTGTTGCACATACTGTCTTGCATATGCTGATTACTTTTATTAACTGTTGGACACTGTAGCAAAAACCGTAGGATCATTTGAGGCTCTGGGTAATGTATGCCCGCAGAGACACTTCACTTTTTTTGTATGCAAATGTTTATAGCAACATTATTCACAGCCACATATTCTTAACAGCCCAAATCTGAAAACAATCCAAATATTCATCAGTGGATAAATGGACAAACTGTAGTTATCCTATGATATTGTTCTTGTTGTTTAGCCACTAAGTCATGTCTAACTCTTTGCAACCCCATGGACTGTAGCCCATCAGGATCCTCAGTCCATGGGATTTCCCAGGCAAGAATACTAGAGTGGGTTACCATTTCCTTCTCCAGTGGATCTTCCTGACCCAGGGATCGAAGTCGTGTCTCCTACATTGGCAGTTGGGTTATTTTTCACGGAGCCACATGGGAAGCCCTATCCTCTGATACACTGCTGGGCAATAAAAAGGAGCAAAATATTGATACATGCAACAACATGGATGAATCTCCAAAACTTGGCGATGAATGAAAGAAGTTAAGTACAAAAGACAATGTACTGCATCATTTCATGTATATAAAATTCTAGAAAAGGTAAAACTATAATGATAAGATTCTCAATTGTCTGGAGCAGGGGGTCTAAGGAGGAAGCATGAGAAATTGTTTTGGAATGAATATACTTAGTGCTACTGAAATATACAGTTAAATATGGTTAAAATAGTATGTTTTAAAAATAATGTATTTGTTTATTTTTGGCTGAGCTGGGTTTTCGTTGCTGAGTGGGTTTTTCTTTAGTTGCAGAGAGCAGGGGCTACTCTCTAGTTGTGAGGCGTGGGGTTCTCATCGCGGTGGCTTCTCTTATTGCAGAGCACGGGCTTTAGGGCCCACAGGCTTCAGTAGTTGCAACTCCTGGGCTCTAGTTCAGCAGTCGTGGTGCACAGGCTTAGTTGCTCTGCGATATGTGGGATCTTCCCGCACCAAAGATGGAACCTGGTGCTTCTGCGGGCACCAAGGTCAAGGGCACTGCAGCCCCAGGTAACTTCACCCAAACAGGACTTGAGATGACTCAGAACTGGGTTTCAGGAACTGTGCAGCCTGCTCCATTTAGGTCCCAGCCCAATCCTGGGTTGTTTAAGGTAGGGCGGGTCTCTCCTACTCAGTGGGAGATAAAGTACAAACTGTGTCCTTCTCCACCCCTGAGCCCCACGAGTCTGCCTGATAGAAGTGGTTGAAAAGTTGAGCAGGAGTCAGAGAAGGAAGGACTTTTAATTCCTTTCCAAGGAGCAGAGCATTTATCTAAAAGGAAACTGAATCAGAGGGTGACAGTGTCAGATTTGTCTTATTAAGATCAACGTAGGAATAGTGACCACGTGGATCAGAGTTGGACTGAGCTTGGGGGTGACTGGACCTGAAACAGTGGGGTGACACAGATCTCGGCAGTGGGTGCTGACAGCAGAATCTCCAAAGGTGTGCTTCTGACTTGTAGCGCTGGCCAGCTTCTTGGGTGTATGTGCCCACCATGGATGATTTCAAGCCATCCACCTCACTGCATAAGTTGGGGAAGAGATGGGATCTTGCCGTCTCCAGCACCCTAAAGGTACAGGGAGATTTGACAGCTCTTGAGTCTTTCTAGAAATTGTCTTCATACTTCCCAACACCAGTCTTCCTCCACTGTAGCCCAAATGGCTCACCACATGGGTCCCGTCCCCCTTGCAAAAAAGCAACGTGTGTGCATGCTCAGTTGCTTCAGTCATATCCAACTCTTTGCGACCCTGTGGATTGTAGCCCTCCAGGCTTCTCTGTCCATGGGATTCTCCAGGCAAGAATATTGGAGTGGGCAGCTATGCCCTCCTCCAGGGCATCTTCCCAACCCAGGGATCAAACCCCTGTCTCTTATGTCTCCTGCACTAGCAGTCAGGTTCTTTACTTACTAGCGCTGCCTGGGAAGTGCAAAAAGGGATGCCTACTGACAAATCCAGTTTATCAGGAAATGTCAATGAATCTTGATGTGAATTTTCAGCTGTGTCTCCTGGAGTTGTTTTTGTTGTCAATCCAAGGACTCTTGGGAAACATTTAAGCTGCTGGCTTTGGGTGTTCAGGTGTGCACCTTTGACTTAATCTCGTATATCAAATCTTCAGCTAATTCTTGAATGCCTGAGTGGTACAGTGCATACACAATACAGTCAGCACTATTGTCCAGACCTTGTAAAGTTTTCCTAAGATAATAGAACAAAGACTCCGGTTACTCTCTCCCAGAGATGAGTAAATGCTTGAATACAAAGCAGAGGAAAAGGATGAGAAAAACAAGTCCCCATAGTGTAATCTACTGTCCTCTCTTGGTCGGTCTCCACCTACCCAGCCCTGCCAGGCAGCCAAGTTAATTTTAACCAATTCTGGTAGCTGATTAGAAGAAGCTCCCTATAGCAGCAGCTCAGGCTTCCCAGGTGGCTCAATGGTGGAAAGCCTGCCTGCCAATGCAGGAGATGTGGGTTCAAGCCCTGGGATGGGACAATCACCTGGAGAAGAAAATGGCAACCCACTCCAGTATTCTTGCCTGAGAAATCCCATGGACAAAGGAGCCTGGCGGGCTACAGTCCATGGGGTTCCAGAGTCAGACATGACTGAGCGACTAAACAACAGCAAGACAAGAGCAGCAGGTCAGGTTTGGAGACAAGTGTTCTCCTGAGCATCTCTCCACCAAACTGCAGCCATCACAGTGACCAGCTGGTGAAGGTCAGGAGACTGTGCATAAAGCCAGCTGCGACTGACTGCTGATTTATAAGAAGCCTGTTCTCCTCCCAGATGATATGGTCCACATGGGGTCTAACTGATAAGATGGCTCGTCATGTCGACCTCGCAAACAAAGAATAAAATCACAGTGATCCTTGAGACTGACCAAATTGCCCAAATGGCATCCTCTTATCTCACTGGCGCCTATCTTCTCAAAGCTGTGAGACCACCGGGTTCTAGACCTCTAACTACGTGACCATCCTTTCAGAGAGTTTTTCACTGGTGGGGTATAAGAAGGACTCTGTCAGAAAGGGAGGATGCTGGTTCTCCTTAAGGGCCAGTCACCCTCTCTTTTCCCTGGAATAAATTTCCCTTTTCTTGCCTGACTGCCCAGCTCGCTCTCTTTTTCTCTGCCCTTGCCTTACATTCTGGTGCCAAAACCCATGAGGGAAGATTCACTGCAACTGGGTGGGCTCCTCTCACAAGCCCACCTCTGATGGTCCCCTCCCTTGGACCTTGCTGAGAAACTGAGAAGAGCTCCGGGACAGGACTTTCCACTTGCCTTGTTGGACTGATGTCCACATACTGACCCACATTTCATCCATTGGTTACAAGGGTGAGTGAAATCCCATTCTCTCTCTTGCCTCATTTCCAAGTCCTAGTTCTACGTGGGAGGATCCCTAGGCCCTCGGGCCCTCGGCCATGTGCCCCATCTGACCTTGAAATAGGGGACGCCCATTTCAAAGCAGACTATCATTCAGTTCAGTTCAGTTCAGTTCAGTTGCTCAGTCATGTCCGACTCTTTGCGACCCTATAGACTGCAGCGTGCCAGGCCTCCCTGTCCATCACCAATTGAGTCCGTGATGCCATCCAACCAACTCATCTTCTGTCTTCCCCTTCTCTTCCCACCTTCAATCTTTCCCAGCATTAGGGTCTTTTTAAATTACTCTCTTTAGAGAGTAAGTCTTGAGAACAGGGATGCTTTTTCTCTTGGACCTTTCTCCTCGCTTTCTCTCGCCCTTGGCTAACCTCCCTATTCAGCCACAATGGGTAATTCTCAACCCCAGCCCTTAAAATCTACTCCTCTAGGATTTCTTCTCTGAAACCTAAAAGCCTTGGGCTTCCAAGGGGAGATAAGACCAAGAAGACTTATTTACTATTCTAACACTGTCTGGCTGCAATACAGACTTGATAACAGTTCCCAGTGGCCAAGTATAATTTTCTGCGGACCTCTATAGCTTCTGCCGCTGCATTGGCAAGTAGTTAGAAATCCTTTATGTTCGGGTTTTTTCTTCGCTCTCTGCTCTTGACGCTCTCTCTGTGAATCCTGTTCTACTTCTCAAATACTCTTCGCCCATTCTGGGCCACATCCTCCTAATACAATGTCTCGCGACCCCTGTTCAGATTTTTCTTCTTCTTTCTTCGACCCTTCTGACCACAGGCCACCACCCCCTGCCCCTGCCCCGCCTCTGCCATCACTCTCAATCCCCTTGCAGCTGCTCCAGATCCAGTTCCACAACCTCCACCTTACGTCCCCTCCTCCCTCCCTCCCTCCTTCTCAAGAGCAGGCCTTGGCCAACTGCCACAGCTCCCAACACCCCTCCCCAGACTGTGCCTGGGATAAGCTCTGAGACCTCAGCCCCACCCTCTACCCTGAGGGTCCCAAGGCCTTACCCCAACCTCCCTTAGATGCCCTCCCCTTACCGGTCCGAGCAACTTTAAACAGGAAACTTCACTGCAGGACCCCTCTCCTTCCCCTACCCAGCCCCTCCCTTTACCGGAAGTAGCTGGAACAGAAGGCATTGTTTGGGTTCATGTCCCATTCTCCCTTACAGATCTATCTCAGATTGAAAAGCATCTTGGCTCCTTCTTCTCAGACCCTGATAATTATCTAAAAGAATTCAAGTATCTTACCAAGTCTTATAAGCTGGAATCAAGATTGCCGGGAGAAATATCAATAACCTCAGATATGCGTATGACACCACCCTTATGGCAGAAAGTGAAGAGGAGCTAAAAGGCCTCTTGATGAAAGTGAAAGAGGAGAGTGAAAAGGTTGGCTTAAAGCTCAACATTCAGAAAACGAAGATCATGGCATCTGGTCCCATCACTTCATGGGAAATAGATGGGGAAACAGTGGAAACAGTGCCAGACTTTATTTTTTTGGGCTCCAAAATCACTGCTGATGGTGACTGCAGCCATGAAATTAGAAGACGCTTACTCCTTGGAAGAAAAGTTATGTCCAACCTAGATAGCATTTTCAAAAGCAGAGACATTACTTTGCCAACTAAGGTCCGTCTAGTCAAGGCTATGGTTTTTCCTGTGGTCATGTATGGATGTGAGAGTTGGACTGTGAAGAAGGCTGATCGCCGAAGAATTGATGCTTTTGAAGTGTGGTGTTGGAGAAGACTCTTGAGAGTCCCTTGGACTGCAAGAAGATCCAACCAGTCCATTCTGAAGGAGATCAACCCTGGGATTTCTTTGGAAGGAATGATGCTAAAGCTGAAACTCCAGTACTTTGGCCATCTCATGCGAAGAGTTGACTCATTGGAAAAGACTCTGATGCTGGGAGGGATTGGGGGCAGGAGGAGAAGGGGACGACCGAGGATGAGATGGCTGGATGGCATCACTGACTCGATGGATGTGAGTCTGAGTGAACTCCGAGAGATGGTGATGAACAGGGAGGCCTGGCGTGCTGCGATTCATGGGGTCGCAAAGAGTCGGACACGACTGAGCGACTGAACTGAACCAAGTCTTATGACCTAACCTGGCATATTTACATCATCCTTTCCTCCACTCTTCTCCCAGAAGATAAGGAACAAGTATGGCAAGTCTCTCAGGCTCATGCTGATGAGATACACAGCACAGACACTAAGCCCTTAGGGGCAAGGGCTGTCCCCCAAGATGATCCCAACTGGGATTATCAGGCAAGGAGACCTGGATGAGCAGCCTGTAAACATATGATTGCTTGCCTCATTGTGGGCCTTCAAAAGGCGGGGCATAAAGCCATCAACTTTGGTGAGCTCCAGGAAATAACTCAAAGACTGGATGAAAACCTGGCACAATTTCTAGCCAGGTTAATGGAGGCCCTACAAAAATATATAAAATTAGACCCCACTTCAGCAAAGGGCACCATTGTCCTTAACACCCATTTTATCTCCCAGTCACCCCCAGATATCTGAAAGAAACTAAAAAAGGCAGAAGAGACCTTTCAAATTTAGTCTTTAAGATTTTCAATAACCGGGAAGAACAGGCAAAGCTAGAGAAGGCCCAAAGAGATCAGGCCAAATACCACCTTTTAGCCACTGCCCTACATAGCTCCAAGCCTCCATCAACCAACAAAGAAAGGAAGCCACCTGGGCCCTGCTTCAAATGCAGCAAAGAAGGCCACTGGGCCCTCTCACACCTAAAGTCAAGGCCCCCTCCAGGTCCGTGTTCCAGCTGTGCATAAAGGGGCATTGGAAGGTTGACTGCCCAAATCCCCCTCTAGGGATCTGGACATTCCCTCCTGGTCCCAAGCGGGAGTCCTCTGACCCAGCTCTACCCAACCTCCTCAGACTCACTGCTGAAGACTGAAGGTACTCAGGACCCCATGCTCTGACTCTCATCACCTCTATGGAGCCCAGGGTAACTCTTAGAGTGGCAGGTAAGCCGATCTCCTTTCTCATTGACACAGAGGCCACTTACTCTTCTATGCCTGCCTACTCCAGAAAAACCAACGTCTCTCAGGTCTCTATTATAGGGGTTGATGGTTTAGTATCTACACCACGAATAACCGAGCCTCTACCTTGCACACCTTAAGATACCCCATTTTCCCATTCTTTTCTCATACTCCCCAAATGCCCCACTCCTATTCTTGGGAGAGACCTTCTTTCAAAATTCAAAGCCTCTGTTACTATCCCAAGCCCACCCTCTGATCTAGCCTGGTAACTGCTCCGTAACACCCACCACTTCAGTTGTTTGTCTACAACAGGCTCCTTTCTGTTTTTCCAGACAAAACTCTATGGCCAATTCTTACCCCCAAGTAGGAACTATACTGCCACACCTCTGTAATCACACTTCACATCTCTCCTTCCTTTCAGGCCAATCTGTCTATCATGTCTCAGGAACTGCAAGACATTCTCTTACTTTGTCAGGGAGACTCCCTTCTGCATATGGTGTAAAGACTCCTCTTGAAGGGGTTACAGTGGCAAGTTCACTGTCAGTTTCAGAGACTACTAACAAGTTCCCAGAAAGACTCCTATTTGCTATCAATTTCAGCTGTTGTCTTCTTATTCCTGGAATATTTTTCCTGTGTGGAACCACTGCTTATTTACGTCTTCCCACTAACTGGACAGGAACATGCACCCTGGTGTATCTGGCCCCAGAGATTTCTATTGCTCCTAACAATCAGACCCTTCCTACCCCACTAACTCATAACCGACCCAGACTGGAAATTCAATTCATTCCTCTATTAATCAATTTAGGAATAGCTGCTAGGATTGGGACAGGGACCGTAGGACTCACAACTTCTTTAAATTACTATCAAAGCCTTTCTAAACTTACAGCCTAGAAGAAACATCTACCAGCGTTATCACTATCCAAAACCAGCTAGATTCCCTGGCAGCCATGATCCTCCAAAACAGAGGAGGATTAGACCTCCTCACAGCAGAAAAAGGAGGCCTATGCCTATTTTTGGAGGAAGCCTGCTGCTTCTACACCAATAAATCAAGCTTTGTAAAGGAAGCAGCAAGAAATCTGACAAACAGGGCCTCGAGAATACGCCAACACCTCAGTAATTCATGGGAAAACTGGGTAAGCAATTGGAATTGGATGCCCTGGGTCTTACCTTTTCTAGGCCCTCTCCTTCTACTTAACCCTTTTTCTAACTTTTGGCCCAAGATTATTGCGTCTTTTCTCAAAATTTCTTCTGGATTGCTTACAAGCCTTCACCAACTGAACTATCCATGAGCTACTTCTAACTCACTCAGATTATCAAAAACTTCGACCCCACACAAGTCTCCTTGACCACATTCCACATGTCACCCCTGTCCCACAGAAAGCATTTATAGCACATTGACCTTCAGCCCTTATCCTAAATAAAAAGGCTGGCAATCCCTTTCTGATGGAGTCCTTCTTATACCCCACCAATGAAAAATTGTCCAAAGGGATGTTCATGTAGCCGGAAGTCTGGAATCTGGTGGTCTCACAGCTTTGAGAAGATAGGCACCAGTGAGATAACAGGATGCCATTTGGGCAATTTGGTCAGTCTCAAGGATCACTGTGATTTATTCTTTGTTTATGAGGTCGACATAAGGAGCCATCTTATCAATGAGACCCCATGTGGACCGTATCACCAGATATGAATGGTAAACTCACCATGAGTCATTTCTGAGGTTCAGAGTTTTCCAAGATTATCTCTGTTCCAGCAGTTTCTGGGTTTGATATGGATCTGCATTGAAAGACACTGTTTATCTAAGTTTTCTCCAAGTTTTCCAAGGTCCTGGTTTGTTCTTGCCTTTTGGGCTTTGGTGATAAATTAGGTCTCTGCAAGCACAGTGAGGGGAGAGGAGACAAGAACTTGGGGAAGGGAACAACTCTGTTTCTCGCCTGCGGTGTTTTGGCCTCTGTGTTCTACTCTTTTATACAGGTCTTGTTTGGTGGTGATTTAGTCGCTAAGTCATGTCTGGGTCTTGTGACCTCCATGGACTGTAGCCTGCCAGGCTCCTCTGTCCATGGGATTTCCCAATAGGTTGTCATTTCCTTCTCCAGGAGATCTTCCCAACCCAGGGATTGAACCCAGGTCTTCTGCATTGCAGGTGGATTCTTTACCAACTGAGGCACCAGGGAAGCCCAAGTGCTCGTAGTATTCTTGCCTGGAAAATCCTATGGACAGAGGAACCTAGTGGGCTACAGTCCATGGGGTCACAAAGAAACATACACAACTGATTGACTGAGCACACACACATACAACAGTTGAGCAAGGTGGGCATAGATATACCTCGCGAGATACACTCTCAAGATGGGGATATACTCGCTTTGTAGAATAAAAAAATCAAGGCTTGGACAAATTCAATCACTTGCCCCAGATCTTGGTTGAGCCAAGATTTGAACCCAATTCCTCCACACTGCAGTCCTGCTAGAGAAGCAGGTGATGTCTTTTCCTCTCTGCTTCATCTCATAGTTAACAGGAACAAGAATTATATTTGTTCTTACACTGTTCCCTATGCTTCATCACATAGTTAACAGGAACAAGAATTGTATTTGTTCTTATACTCGTCCCTATATGTGTTTGAACTTACATCATATAGAGCAGTGATTTATTCTCTAACTGTTTGAAAATTTTAGGAGGTTTCTTTGCTAGTAAAGAAAGGGTGATTCTAAAACCTTACATAGGTTAAAGAGAAACTGCTTTACTTGGTTATGGACTAGAATGGCCGATTTCCCTAGTTTTTCCAGGATATTCTTGGTTTTAGTACTGAAAGCCCTGTGCTTAGTCTCATCCAACCATTTTTGACCCATTGGACTATAGTCTTCCAGGTTCCTAGTACTGGAATGAATTTTCATTTTCTTCTCCAGGGGATCTTCCCGACCCAGGGATCAAACCTGTGTCTCCTGCATGGCAAGCAGATTCTTTACCTGCTGAGCCATTGGAGAAGCCCCATTGAAAGCCCTGCATCCTGGGAACATTTCAGTTCCTGGAAAACAGATGATTGCTCACCCTTAAGAAACCTTTCCTGGCGGCTCAGATGGTAAAGAATCTGCCTACAGTGCAGGAGACCCAGGTTCGATCCCTGGGACAGGAAGATGCCCTGGAGAAGGAAATTGGCAACCCACTCCAATATTCTTGCCTGGGAGATCCCATAGACGGAGGAGCCTGGCAAGGTACAGTCCATGGAGTCACAGAATCAGACAAGACTGAGTGACTAACACAAGAAAACTTTAGAAGGTGCTGGCATCGTCTGGTAGCTAGTGCTGCAAATTGCAGGCGCAATTAAATATCAATCATTGTCCCTTGCCAAGTAACCTAGCACCAGAGAGGCTGTCCATTTTACTACATGAATAGACAGGTAGGTAAAGCATGCTAGACTACTTCAAAACTGTGGTAAGTCTTCCACTCAAGAAAAGAGACTGTAGCAGATATAGCGTTAATCAATCACTTTCATTCTGATCAAGTTAATTTTCAATTAAGCCATTTATATTTAACTTTCTCCAACTATGTAATCAAGACATGGTCACCATCTAGTAGCCTGAAATTGTTTTCAGACTTAAGTTGTAGAAAATATTTACTTTTTCATTGTCATCATTTTCATCCCCTCCTCCTCCCCTTCCTCCTCCTTCACATGCATCAGCTATAAGATCAGCAGTGTAAACAGAGTTCCACTGAAGTAAATAGCTTGTCCAGGGTAGCACAGAGTACACACAGGGCAGTTCCATCTTCATCCTTGTCTCTTTCCTCACTTTTATAGCTCTTCTGTCAAACCTGATCATCTCTGGGCCCTCTCTGGTTGGCATCAATGGTACCACCTATGCTCCAGGTGTTAGAGAATGTGGGCTCCTCCTCCCAGGAATCACAGTGTCTTCACTGGGTTCACATACATTTGTTGCTTGAATTCAATCCAGTCCAAGTTTTGCTTTAGCACCAGGTTTTAATTGAACATCTACTATGTGCCAGGTGAAAATATTTTGGAATGAACCATTTATAAGTATAGTGATGTCTTCATAGTATATCACTGTCTGTTCCCGGGAGTTGCATCTTCCTTTACACATTTGAAAGATACACAAGACCATGCGCTATTTCACACAGCGCACTGGAGACTGTTACACCCTCTGGGGGAAGGGGAAGGTCGGCTGCTTCAGAAATCCTGGCTGTGGTTTACAAAGCATTTCTCCCTCCATGATCACGTTTGGTATCTGTGCCCCTAGAGTATATTCCATGGTTTGGAAACAGACTATCTGCTGCCAGGCCCAGCTCATTCCCTTATACTGGCTGTCTTGTTTTTAGCAAATTGCTTAACCTTTCTGTGGCCCAGTTTCCTCTTCTGAAAATGTGAACCATAGTAGCCCTTCCTCATGTGGTTATGGGGAGAATTAAACTGTGTAAACAGTTCAGCAGAATGCCCAGCTGGAGCAAGAGCTATGGAAATATTAGTTATTACTGTGTCCTTGAAACCCTGAGTTTGCCAGTCTCCTCTTGACATTGAGGAAAGTGAGATCCAGAAAGGTGAAAAAAGTTACCCACTAGAGGCCAACTTAGAATTAAAAATTGGATCTTCAGACCACCAACCTTAATATCTTTTCTCTGCCCCATATACATTTTAACCAGAGATTGCAAACCAGTAGCTCATAGACTGAATATTTTATTTGCTTTCTTTATTGTTTCATTTTGGGACTTCCCTGTAACTCAAACAGTAAAGAATCTGCCTGCAATGCAGGAGACCCAGGTTCGATCCCTGGGTCAGGAAGATCCTCTAGCTTAGCACAGAGTACACACAGGGCAGTTCCATCTTCATCCTTGTCTCTTTCCTCACTTTTATAGCTCTTCTGTCAAACCTGATCATCTCTGGGCCCTCTCTGGTTGGCATCAATGGTACCACCTATGCTCCAGGTGTTAGAGAATGTGGGCTCCTCCTCCCAGGAATCACAGTGTCTTCACTGGGTTCACATACATTTGTTGCTTGAATTCAATCCAGTCCAAGTTTTGCTTTAGCACCAGGTTTTAATTGAACATCTACTATGTGCCAGGTGAAAATATTTTGGAATGAACCATTTATAAGTATAGTGATGTCTTCATAGTATATCACTGTCTGTTCCCGGGAGTTGCATCTTCCTTTACACATTTGAAAGATACACAAGACCATGCGCTATTTCACACAGCGCACTGGAGACTGTTACACCCTCTGGGGGAAGGGGAAGGTCGGCTGCTTCAGAAATCCTGGCTGTGGTTTACAAAGCATTTCTCCCTCCATGATCACGTTTGGTATCTGTGCCCCTAGAGTATATTCCATGGTTTGGAAACAGACTATCTGCTGCCAGGCCCAGCTCATTCCCTTATACTGGCTGTCTTGTTTTTAGCAAATTGCTTAACCTTTCTGTGGCCCAGTTTCCTCTTCTGAAAATGTGAACCATAGTAGCCCTTCCTCATGTGGTTATGGGGAGAATTAAACTGTGTAAACAGTTCAGCAGAATGCCCAGCTGGAGCAAGAGCTATGGAAATATTAGTTATTACTGTGTCCTTGAAACCCTGAGTTTGCCAGTCTCCTCTTGACATTGAGGAAAGTGAGATCCAGAAAGGTGAAAAAAGTTACCCACTAGAGGCCAACTTAGAATTAAAAATTGGATCTTCAGACCACCAACCTTAATATCTTTTCTCTGCCCCATATACATTTTAACCAGAGATTGCAAACCAGTAGCTCATAGACTGAATATTTTATTTGCTTTCTTTATTGTTTCATTTTGGGACTTCCCTGTAACTCAAACAGTAAAGAATCTGCCTGCAATGCAGGAGACCCAGGTTCGATCCCTGGGTCAGGAAGATCCTCTAGCGAAGGGAATGGCAACCCACTCCAGTATTCTTGCCTGGAGAATCCCATGGACAGAGGAGCCTGGTGAGCTACAGTCCGTGGAGTCGCAGAGTCAGACACGACTGAGCGACTAACAGTACTACTACTGTTTCATTTAATCAGAATGCTACACATCACAACATCCGAATATCCAATTCTTTTTGAAAACTGAAATGTTCTGAGGCTTTCCTGGCAGTCCAGTGCTTAAGACTACATGCTTTCACTGCAGGGGTTGTGGGTTTGATCCCTGGTCAGGGAACTAAGATCCCACATGCTGCATGATATGGCCAAAAAAAGAAAAAAAGAAAAATGAGAAGTTGTGGCCACTTCGGCCTGCATTCTCATGGGTCAGCCACTTGCTGGTACTGACTAATGACAGCCCCTAATTCTACACAGTCCCTGCCCTTCTCTATCACCCTTCAGATCTATGGCTGAGGACCAGATTGTATTAGTACTTCTCATTGGGCTCACAATGTTCTTTCTCATGCTTTACAGAAACATTTCTCCAGTTTTCCACCTCTCTATTGACAGTAGAAAATGACCAACGGGCTCCAAGGGCTTCATGATTACTTTCTCACACAGGCATGCTTCCTTGGGCCGCCTGCTCACTCTGTATTTGCAGCCCCTGCCTCAGACATCTGCACAGCCTCCCCGTGGTGGCTGCTGCCTGCATGGTGGCCAGGTCTCTAGACAGGCCAGGAGCTCCATGCCCTTGACATTCCCCTTGAAGCCTGCTCTTCAGAGTCTGAGAGCACTGGGTAAATACTTCTCATTCCCATGTTTCAGATGGAAAAATAGAAGCACAAGGAGCTTACCTAAAGCCATGGTGAAAGATGAGGTCCTCCGAGGTCTTCCAGGCTCTGGCTCCAGACGGAGCGGCGACACAGGAGGGAGGCACAGCCAGGCCACACCTGGGCCCCCAGCCCCTCCCAGGGCAGAGCCACTCCCTCCCACCCGATTCCTGGTGGAGGGTGAGAGGAGGAGCCCCGGCCTGCCTTCCCACATACCCACGCAGGGCTGGCCACTGCAAGGAGGTGGGCAAGCCCAGCTTCCAGAACGGTGACTCAGGCTAAGAGAAGCCAGACGGGTTCTGATCTGCATAAAATCGGAGGTCACATGTGAGGAGCTGAGCTGGATTAGTGGGGCTGGACCTTTGTTTCCACCCAACCCCAGTGAGCCCCTGTCTGTGCCTGTGTGTGCACCTTCATCCAGACAATGTGGGTAGACTTAACCCTGGGTGCCCTTAACCTTAACCAGAAGGTTCTCTTCTGGCAAGCCTCCAGAGAAAGCCACAGAAGGTCCCTGATGATCTTTTGAAAAATATATTTATTTATTTATTTTTGGCTGTGCCGGGTCTTTGTTTCTTCACGGGCTTTCTCTAGCTGCGGAGAGGAGGGGCTACTCTCTTGTGGTGCTCGGGCTTTCCATTGCCATGGCTTCTCTTGTTGCAGAGCACAGGCTCCAGGGTGCTTGGGTTTCAGTCGCTGTGGTTCCCAGATTCTAGAGCACAGGGTCTGTAGTTACACGGGTGCATGGGCTTAGATGCTCCACAGGACCAGGGATTGAACCCATGTCTCCTGCATTGGCCAGGGGATTCTTTACCACTGGGCCATGAGGGAAACCGCTCTCTGATGTTCTTATGGAGAAGGCTGACAACAAACAAGTAAACTAACTCCAGACAGCAGTGAGTGCTAGAGGGGAAAGAAAAAACATGAGGTTTTCAAGGGACCTGGGGTGCGTGCGATTTTAGGGAAAGTGGTCAGGGGAAGCCTCTCTGAGAAGGCAAGCTATGGACTGTAGCCCCCTGTCCGGGCTCCTCTGTCCATGGGATTCTCCAGGCAAGAATACTGGAATGGGTTGCTGTGCATTCCTCCAGGGGATCTTCCCGACCCAGGGATCAAACTTGCATCTCCTGTGTCTCATGCATTGCAGGTGGAATCTTTACCACTGAGATGAGACCTGGATGATTAAGGAAGATAAAGAATGTTCCAGGTGGAGGGACAGCAGTCACAAAGGCTCTTAGGTGGGATCTTCCTGGTGGGCTTGAGGCCCATATGGTTGGGGCTTGGCTTAGGGAGCAGGGAGTATCCATGTTACCCTCAGGCCTTATGCCCAACCGCTGGCATGATGCTGTCCAAGAGGTCAGGCTCTCCTCACCTTCTCTGGAAGAGTCTGTGTTCCCAACCCACTCTCCCATTTGCCATTCAGAACTGACCAGCTCAATAGCTTCATGGTCCCCAGACCTTGCCAGCAGGGAGCCAGACAGCTCAGGAAAGTGGGAAAACTTTAAAACTATCCAGGTTGATACCTGGGAGCAGAGGCAAGGGCTTCCCACAAAGCTCTGCATCGTAGGTCTCATCCCAGGTCTGCAGCTAAAGAGCTGTGTGACCCTGGATGGGTTTCTTCTATTCCCTGGGCTTTATTCTGATAACTGCAAAGGGAGCAGTCACTCTCTGCCCCACCTGAGGTGAGGAGCTGGCTGCAAGAAGGAATGACAGTCAGCCTCTGGAAGGCTTTATAAATTGTGTGCATTGAAATAGGGCCTTGCTGTCATCAATGACTTAGGGCACAGGTCCCCAACCCCTCAGGCATCTACTGTTCCCCGTCCTTCCCATTATCACCTGAATCACCACCCCACCCACCAACCCCTTCCGTGGAAAAACTGTCTTCCATGAAACCAGTTCCTGATGCCAAAAAGGTTGGGGACCACTGCTTAGGGCACAGGTGAACGGGAGGCCAGGCTGGTGGCTGCCCCCCTATCTGGATCCCACCACCTTCAAGCGTGTCTCCTCTGTCCTGGAAGGACAGGCCAGCGGTTTGAGGGAAGGTTTATCATTCAAATGTGTCTGGGAGGAGCAGTGAATGGTCCCCCAACCATGTCTGGGGCCTGGGCTAGCTCCTCAGCTCAGCCCATGACGGGGCCTAAAGTCAGGCCAGGGGATGCATGGTTCAAGGTGCCGGGTGTCAGTGCCAGGCAGGGCCATGCCCTGGCCCCGACCGCAGGGACTTCCCATGGGGCCTCACTTCCTGCTCCCTGCAGCCCAGCCTCACCACCTAGAATGCCAGGGACCCTGAGCTGGGGCTGGCTGGGAATTTTTGAAACAGTTTTTGGAGATAAACACTTGCTGGCTAAAAAAAATCAGGAACTCAATTTTGTAAATGTGGAAAGTTGGGCCATGGGGCAGGCGAGGATGGTGAGAATCTGTTATTGCATCAGGAGGGCAGTCCTGGGAGGCGGGCCCTAGTGCCCAGAGGTTCAGATTCCCTGGCCTTGTGAATGATATCTGTGCGATCCTGGAAACATCTGGGGAAATGAGGGTAAGACTGTGGCCTCCCCTC
>SJYT01010821.1:0-73766 GCA_006410635.1 Cephalophus harveyi | reverse complement strand
ACAGGGACTGAGCTAATAAACTCAGGGCACAGGAAGGTGCCCACACAGGAAACATCATTTAGGTGTTGGATTGGTTTTTCTCCATAAGATGATATAAAAACCCTGAATGAACATTTTGGCCAAGCCAGTAATTAGCTATATTCTTGCAGGCTATGGGTCTGATATCTCCCCTGGGAAGCCAGGGGCCTGGCCTAGCCTGGGCTCGGTACAGAGATGGTACTCTGGGTTGTCTATCAGGACCAAGGGATGGCATGTGGATCAGAGAACAGGCTGGGGCTTCCCTGACAAGGGGCACATCCAGGGTGGAAAGGCCACCTGAGAGCACCTATAACTACCCCAGGACCTGGTCCACTCCCAAGCTCTCCTCCCCAGGCCTGCCAGCACTCCTCCAAAGCTGTAGGGCTCTGAAGGATCAGAACCTGGCGTTGGGTACCCAGAGCCCCTGAGAAACCTGGAACTGAATGTTCCAGAGGTGGGGAGGACTGATGGCTCTGGGAAGACCTGGCATTAGGGGATTTGGGGACTCCTGGTGGATGGTGACCCTTGGCATGGAGGGTGGGGGTGTTTCTGAAGAACCCCAGTGACAGTGACTGACTTGCTTTGGGCCAGTGCTCTGCACAAGGAAGAAGGGTAAGGGTGGCAGTCGAGGTGGGGTGGTGCTGGAAGGAAGGGTGGAAGCAGGAGAGACCAGGAGACCAGGTGTCAGGAATAGGGGTGAGATCTTAAGGCTGGATGTCATTAGAAGCCCTGTTTCGGACTAAGATGGTTGCAGGTAAGGTCTCCTGGCAGAAGAGACCCCCAAGGCTCCAAAGGGAAGTCTTACCCTGGAAACAGAAGTCTGGACCACAACCAGGTTCAATGGCAGGGCCCTTGTGGACTGTGGGAAGACTGTGGGGAATCCCTCCACCGTGGCCAGGGGTGCAGCACCCAGGGGCAACCTGGTTCCTGTGGGTCTAGGGATATGAGACCATGACGCAGAATCAGAGTTGTAAAAAGAGATGGCATCACTTTTACATTTCTGATGACTAAACCCTCAAGCTGTTTCCCATAGTCTTATGAATAGATAAACTCTAAAGCCCTTACTTCCTGGTGGCTCAGACAGTAAAGAATCTGCCTGCAGTGCAGGAGACTGGAGATTGATCCCTGGGTCGGGAAGATCCCCTGGAGAAAGGAATGGAAACTCACTCCATTATTCTTGCCTGGGAAATACCATGGACAGAAGATCCTGGTGGGTTACAGTCCAGACGGTCACAAAGAGTCAGACATGACTGAAGAGACTTTAGCACACATGCAGAGCCCTTCCAGTGTCCCTAAGAGTCTGCGCCATCAGGTCTGGGCTGCGCTTGTTTAACAGCTGTCGCCTTGTCCTCTGAACTCCAGCCACACAAGCTTCCTTTTGATTCCTCAAATTCACCTCTTCCTCCAAACTCAGAAACTTGGCATCACTTGTCCACTGCATGGAATTGCTCAACCCTCCTTGCCCCTAAGACCTCAGTTCAAACATTCACTTGTGTGATACCCTGAGCAACATCTGCCTCCCTGGCGGGTCACAGTAAGGACTATGTCTTCTTTGTTCACCACTGAGTCCCTGACTCATAGCACAGGAACTGCCTCAGAAAGAAATGAAACAAAGACAGGATGGGAAGTCACCAGGCATGGACATCGTGCCTCTCTCCCTCTCACACACACACACATTCATATACACACACACACACACCCATACACACACTCTACAGATAAACAAACCTCCCAAGCATAATATTCACAATGATTGCATGTTGAATGAAGCACACAAGTTCACATCAATCAAGGTCAAGTGATGCAGACACTGTTTAACCCATGATCCCCTCTTCTGGGAACTACCCCCATCACCACCATCACGCCTCACAGGGTCAGTCAACTATAATGTCCTGACTTTGCCCTTGTTATTGTTGTTTAGTTGCTAAGTTGTGTCCAACTCTTTGAGACCCCATAGACTGTAGCCCACCAGGCTCCTCTGTCTGTGGGATGTCCCAGGCAAGAATACTGGAGTGGGCTGCCATTTCCTTCTCCAGTGGATCTTCCAGACCCAGGAATAGAACCCATGTCTCCTGCATTGACAGACAGGTTCTTTATCACTGAGCCACCTGGGAAGCCCAACTTTGTCCCTAGCCCATAGCTGATTGGACTCCGGGGACAGCTGCTTCAAACTAACCCACTGGCAGAAATAAGGAAGTGAAAAATCAGAGAAGCCAGGCCATGTGTTACTGCTCTCAAACTGAGGACTTAGAAATCTATCAGCTTTAGCGGGGCCACTTTTTGCAGGTATACAGAGAAGCAGAGAAAGCCTTTTTGCAGAAAGGAAGAATCGAGCAGACAGACAGATGCAGAAATGAGAAGACAGTGGCTTTCGGCTGTCAGACGATAATCCCTCATTTCTCATAACCTTAACATTCCCAGTTAGTCTCACGTGATATGCTGTACTTCCTGCCACCATGTCTTGTCTCACAGACTAGCTCAAGCATGTCTGTCTCCTGCAACCAAAGGTTTAGATTAAATAATCCCATAAAAGCTGACAACACATAAGGAAACTGAAGAGTCCATCAACATGAAGCTCTAGAAGGGACAGTCCAGGAAGGCATAGGTAGATGACAGGAGGAATCATTTCCTGCATCTGGACAGTACATCTGGTTCACGAGCTCCCAGGAGAGTCCCTGCTTCCATAGTGTCACCTGAGGCTTGTCTGCTGGGTATGCTGACTTGCGTTAGCAAGGCTCTCCTGTTCTTACTCCAGCCATCTCATTCCATCCTCGGCCATAGTGCATGGAGCACAGGACCAGAGTCAGAACAGCGGCATCTTCCTGGTGTTGTCCAAGCTGTACCTGAAAAAGGAGGAGCAGTTTCTGGTGCTTTCCCGGCAGCTAAGTGGTAGAGCTGTAAGCTAGTTCAGGGTGGGCTGGGTCCCTGTGATAACAACCAACAATAAACAACAACCAATGATAAAACCTAATACACATTTGCTCCAATAAGATTCACTCCCCCCTACCCCCACCAGGTGCTACATTAGACTCCATGGGCCCAGAGGTGAGTGAGGTGGGCGTGTCCTTGTGCTCACGGGACTCAATCTTCATGCCTTCAGAAAAAGAACATCACAAGGCCAGGTACACGCTGCTGTATTTAAAATGGATAACTGACAAGGAACTATTGCATAGTACATGCTCAGTGTCATGTGGCAGCTTGGACTGGAGGGGAGTTCGTGGCAGAATGAAACATGAAAGTTTTAGTTGCTCAGTTGTGTCTGACTTTTTGCAACCCCATGGACTGTAGCCCACCAGGAGCCCTGGGAAAGAATGGATACATGTATTATGTATGGCTGAGTCCCTTCACTGTCCACCTGAAGCTATCACAACATTGTTAACCAGCTATACCCCAACACAAAATAAAAACTTTAAAAGAAAAAGAAAAGAACATCACAGCATTGTGTGTGCATGGATAATAGAAGCACAGAGTTTGGTGGGAGCACAGAGCAGGGGCACCACCATCAGGCTTGGAAATGGGCCTCATGGAGAGACACGGGACAATTAGTAAAGGAAGAAGAGAAAGAGACAGAGGCCCCAAAGGGAGAAGAAGCATTGCTGGGGGCTTCAGGCAATTATAAGTAAGTCACATCAGTTCAGTTTAGTCGCACAGTCATGTCCGACTCTTTTCTACCCTGTGAACTGCAGCACGGCAGGCTTCCCTGTCCATCACCAACTCCCAGAGCTTGCTCAAACTCATGTCCATTGAGTCAGTGATGCCATCCAGCCATCTCATCCTCTGTTGCCCCTTCTTCTCCTGCCTTTAATCTTTCCCAGCATTAGGGTCTTTTCCAATGAGTCGGTTCTTCACATCAGGTGGCCAAAGTACTGGAGCTTCAGCTTCAGCATTAGTCCTTCTAATGAATATTCAGGGTTGATTTCCTTTAGGATTGACTGGTTTGATCTCCTTGCAGTCCAAGGGACTCTCAAGAGTCTTCTTCAACACCACAGTTCAAAAGCACCAATTCTTTGGGGCTCAGCTTTCTTTATGGTCCAATAAGTAATTTCTTTATGGTCCAAGTAAGTCAAATAGCCAGATCCAAAATGTCAAGTTCAAGGGGAAAAGCCTACAGAGTGGTGGAGGCCTCCATCCAAATCCTTACTCACCTACCACATCAAGGGTTCTGGACTTTGGCAGGACTGGGGGATCCAGAACTCCCAACAAGGGAGACTTGGAGTGGTAATCAAGTTGGAGGTCAGGGAAAGGCTGGCATTTCCCCTCTTACATCGCATAGTATCTGGAGGATGGGGGGTTATAGAGCTGATAGTGGTTCTGGGCTTTTAGCTTCTCCCCACCCCACAAACAAGCAAACAAACAAACAAACCTGAGCTAAAGTGTATCTGTGTTTTTTTGTTTCATGTCCCAAGATGGCCAGACGCTGGAAAGCCCTGACCCACATATTAGTCACCTGAGAACGCTTCCTTTTCTGAGGCCAGGGACTTTCACAGGGAATGTAGAAGCATTTCAACCACAGGGTCTTGCGGTGCGTCAGAATTCCTGGAGAGACTGAACAACAAGCCACTCTGTGCTGGGTAACAGGAACGTGCAATTGACCTGTGGTCTATTACAAGGTATTGCATCACTGGGGAAACAAGACTGTGCTCAGGAACAGGACTCTTGTTGCCCCAGACCTAGAGGCTACCCCAGTTGGCTGCATATCAGTGCTGGGGGACCAGGGTCAAGTCCTTCAAGAAGGCCTGCCTGTCTCAGTCTCTTGCAAGAGCACAAGGTGCACACCTAAGCCAGACCAGCCTCCCTGCTACTCCATATCACTGGTTCTGTGCAAACTCACTCCCATTTGTGGTTCACACCTGACTGATAGAGGGTGGTTTTTACACACGTGCATGGAATCAAGTAATGGAGATTAGCCTGCAGGCATTGATTGGAGTAGGAAAGGGCAACCACTCCAGTGTTCTTGACTGGAAAGTCCCATGGACAGAGGAGCCTGGTGGGGCAATAGTCTATGGGATCGCAAAGAGTGGGACAGGACTGAGTAAGTGAGCACACATTGACTGGGGAGTTAATTCAGAATCCACACTTCTATGAAAAGGCAGGTGAGGGCAGGAGGAGAAGGAGGCAACAGAGGATGAGATGGTTGGATGACACCACTGACTCAATGGACAGGAGCTTGAACAAACTCCAGGAGACAGGAAAGTGAAGGACAGGAAAGCCTGATTAGCTGAAGTCCATGGGGTTGCAAAGAGTCGACATGACTTAGTGACCAAACAACAACAACCACACCTCTATGGGGTGAAGAAAGAAGGAACTAAGCTGAAAGAAAAGCTGAGCTGCAATGTAGTCACACAGGTCTCCACCCATCCTCCAGGAGATCTGGAGCTAGGGTGGCCCTGGCAAGGGAGTCAAGACTGTATTTACCCATACTGACTGGCCATTGGATGCAAGCTTTCCTTGGACAGGAGATGTGGCTTCATTGGCTATGGTCCATTCTCCGTGAGCCTTGGGGGACGTGATCTGGTAGCATTTCCAGCTAGATTAGAGTTGATTAGAGTAGCGATGACTAATGACAGCTGTCATGCTGACATATGAACTCTGTCACTGAATTTTCACAGCCTTTAGAATGTATAACTGTTATCTTTGTTTAACAGATGAGGAAACTGAGGGACGGAGATGTTTGGCTCAGAGACCATTTAGCCACCAAAATACCTCCTTCAAAAATCAAGCACTAACTGTAGTCAGGAAATTCCAGTTCCGAAAGCCTTAACTTCTCATTTACCCATGGACTGTTCCCAGATAAGCCTATATTTCTCTCTAGGATTTTATTTTCGCAGCTCTAAAATGGGGGTCATAACATTTGACCTACTTTTTACTTCCCTCATAGAAGTGTTGCCAAGACCAGTGAAAAATGAGACTGGGTTTGTGGGTGTGCTTTGGGAACTAGTTCAGTTCAGTTCAGTTCAGTCGCTCAGTCGTGTCCGACTCTTTGCGACCCCATGAATCGCAGCACACCAGGCCTCCCTGTCCATCACCATCTCCCGGAGTTCACTCAGACTCACGTCCATCATGGACTTTAGTCGGCAAAGTAATGTCTCTGCTTTTGAATATACTATCTAGGTTGGTCATAACTTTTCTTCCAAGGAGTAAGCATCTTTTAATTTCATGGCTACAGACACCATCTGCAGTGATTTTGGAGCCCCCAAAATAAAATCTGACACTGTTTCCACTGTATCCCCATCTATTTCCCAAGAAGTGACGGGAACTAAGTCCTATACAAATAGAAGAAGGAATTCTTACTACACATGCAGGATAGTCTGTAATCTAAAGGATCAAGACCCCTGACTGCCTCCTGCCAGCTTGCTCCTCACTCTGGGGGTCATCATGGAGGGAGTGCTGGAAGCTTCACAAGCTGGCCAGCACTTGAACCTGTTTCTGCCTGGAAGGTGAAGTGGTGGAAGGGAGTGAAAGCTTTTGTCTTTTGCAGCAAGATCTGTTTCTTTAATTTGGGGATTGGTCTGAGGCCCTTTATGGGTTTAATAAGCTAGAAGACCTGATGTGGTTTATCAGAGAAAGCTGCTAGCTGTAAAAGCCAGGTTTTGAAGCCCCAAGCATGGAAAGAAACCCCAAGATAAGAACAAAGGGGCACAGAAAAGAGGCCTCCCTACAGGCCAGCAAGGAGATCAAACCAGTCAATCCTAAAGGATATCAACCCTGAATATTCATTGTAAGGACTGATGCTGAAGCTAAAGCTCCAATACTTTGGCCATTGAATGTAAAGAGCTGACTCGTTGGAAAAGGCCCTGATTCTGGGAAAGATTGAGGGCAAGAGGAGAAGCAGGTGACAGAGGATGAGATGATAAGATGGAATCAATGACTCAATGGACATGAGTTTGAGCAAACTCCAGGAGATGGTGAAGGACAGGGAAGCCTGGTATGCTGTAGTCCATGGGGTCGCAAAGAGTCAGACATGAGTTAGTGATTGAACAACACCAATGGCCCAGAATGATAGTGGTTCTAAGCTCCAGGGTGAGACTTGGGATCTGAGTGTTGGCACCACAGCTGGTCACAAGAGAAGGCTGTGTGTGTGTGTTTTCAATGATTGACCTGAGTTACACGTACCACAGGGTCTCTTGACTAATTCAAAAACAGAGAAGCCTCCGTCTATATTGATCTAAACAGGTATTGAGAGTGACTGTGGTCTTCGGGTAAAAGTAGGTACTCCATGCTCATCCAAATGGATGATGAGGAAAAATTCTCCAGGTGAGGTGTGGGCTCAATGAGGGGGGAATAGACCCCAGGGGAAGCCAAGGCATAACCCAGGTATAACTTCTTCCTGTGTGGGGACAGTTTTCCCTTCTGTGAAATGGGAATGATGATAACACTTTAATAATACTAGCAAAGGTTTCATATTATTTGGATATAATATGTACATGTCAGCTGATGGGCAAGGCTCTTCCAAAATTTTGTGTATGGTGAGATTATTTATTTATTTATTATTATTTATGTATGCATGTACTTATTTTGTGGCCATAGAAGTTTAGAAGTGTCATGTATTTGTGGTGAATTAAATACCTGGACATTAGGTCATGGTCCTCCCCTTCCTGTTTATGTTTTTGCAATGAAATTCTGCTCTGATATTTAGAATGGCCCCAGATCTCGTCTGGGCTTCCCAGGTAGTGCTAGTTGTAAAGAACCCACCTGCCAATGCAGGAGGTGCAAGAGACTTGGGTTCAATCCCTGGGTCAGGAAGATCCCTTGGAGAAGGGCAGAGCAACCCATTCCAGTATTCTTGCCTGGAGAATCCCATGGACAGCGGAGCCTGATGGGCTACAGTCCATAGGGTCAAAAAGAGTCGAACACGACTGAATCGACTTAGCACACAGATCCCTTTTGGTCGATACTTGACTGTGTTCTTTTACTCTTTTCTTTTTAAGATTTCTGTTTAATATTTTAGGCATGTCTCTTGTGAATAGCATTAAGCCAGATTAAAAAACCCCCTTCTGAATAGCATTAAGCCAGATTTAAATATCCCATTCTGACAATCTTTCAACTGGAAAGTTTGGCTCATGTTCATTTATTTGTCATCTTTAACATATTTGAACTTTCTTTACTAACAATAATTTTTAAAATTTCTATCTTAGCCCTTTTTTCTTTTTTTAATTCAAGGATAATTGCTTTACAACATTGGTTTGCTTTCTGCCAAACATCGACATGAATTAGCCATAGGTGTACATATGTTGCCTCGCTCTTGAACCTTCCTTTGACCTCCCATGCTTTCCCATCCCTCTATGTTGTTATAGAACCCCAGTTTGAGTTCCCTGAGTCATACAGCAAATTTGCATTGTATCTTAGACATTTTTCAATGCTTCTTTTTTTCTAAGTTCATTTATTTATCTTAATTGGAGTATAATTTCTTTACAATGTTGTGTTAGTTTCTGCTGTACAACAGCATGAATCAGCCATATGTATACATATAAACCTTCCCTCTTGAGTCTCGCTGCCACTTCCCCATCTTACCCCTGTTATTATTTCTCACCTTTTGCCTTTTTTGGGAGGCGTTCTTCTTATTATTATTTTTATTCAAGCTCCCTCTCTCCTACTGGTATAGAAGTTACATACTCTATTTCTGCTATTAAAATTGCACCAGGAATATTTTACCCTTTTCAGAGTCCAGAGGTAATAAATATATAAACTTCTTTCTCTCAGAATACATGGATTTATGAACACTTTGAAATTTAATCATCTCCTTGTCAGCCCATAATTTATTGTAGAATGACATTTTAGTTCTATCATTTCTCTAACCCACATTTAGATTTTGTTTTCTTACAGACAAGATTTGTTTAGATTTTCCTACACATTTACTGGTTTCTTGGTTTACAATTCTTACTTATATCCCTGATGTCCTGTGATTGGCTGAATAATACCCCTGCCCCAAAGATAGATCTATCCTGGAACCTATGAATGTGTTATATTACAAAGGAGAGTGATGGTTGATAATCAGCTGACCTTAAAGTTGGGAGATTATCCTGAATTATCTGGGTGGGACCAGTGTAATCAGAGAGTATTTAAAAGGGGGAGAGGAGTGGGTGGTACAACGTCAGAAGGACCCAATCCCCATTGCTGACTTTGCAGATGAAGGAAGGGGCCACAAGCCAAGCACTTTAGGCAAACTCCTATGAGTTAGTGATTGAACAACACCAATGGCCCAGAATGATAGTGGTTCTAAGCTCCAGGGTGAGACTTGGGATCTGAGTGTTGGCACCACAGCTGGTCACAAGAGAAGGCTGTGTGTGTGTGTTTTCAATGATTGACCTGAGTTACACGTACCACAGGGTCTCTTGACTAATTCAAAAACAGAGAAGCCTCCGTCTATATTGATCTAAACAGGTATTGAGAGTGACTGTGGTCTTCGGGTAAAAGTAGGTACTCCATGCTCATCCAAATGGATGATGAGGAAAAATTCTCCAGGTGAGGTGTGGGCTCAATGAGGGGGGAATAGACCCCAGGGGAAGCCAAGGCATAACCCAGGTATAACTTCTTCCTGTGTGGGGACAGTTTTCCCTTCTGTGAAATGGGAATGATGATAACACTTTAATAATACTAGCAAAGGTTTCATATTATTTGGATATAATATGTACATGTCAGCTGATGGGCAAGGCTCTTCCAAAATTTTGTGTATGGTGAGATTATTTATTTATTTATTATTATTTATGTATGCATGTACTTATTTTGTGGCCATAGAAGTTTAGAAGTGTCATGTATTTGTGGTGAATTAAATACCTGGACATTAGGTCATGGTCCTCCCCTTCCTGTTTATGTTTTTGCAATGAAATTCTGCTCTGATATTTAGAATGGCCCCAGATCTCGTCTGGGCTTCCCAGGTAGTGCTAGTTGTAAAGAACCCACCTGCCAATGCAGGAGGTGCAAGAGACTTGGGTTCAATCCCTGGGTCAGGAAGATCCCTTGGAGAAGGGCAGAGCAACCCATTCCAGTATTCTTGCCTGGAGAATCCCATGGACAGCGGAGCCTGATGGGCTACAGTCCATAGGGTCAAAAAGAGTCGAACACGACTGAATCGACTTAGCACACAGATCCCTTTTGGTCGATACTTGACTGTGTTCTTTTACTCTTTTCTTTTTAAGATTTCTGTTTAATATTTTAGGCATGTCTCTTGTGAATAGCATTAAGCCAGATTAAAAAACCCCCTTCTGAATAGCATTAAGCCAGATTTAAATATCCCATTCTGACAATCTTTCAACTGGAAAGTTTGGCTCATGTTCATTTATTTGTCATCTTTAACATATTTGAACTTTCTTTACTAACAATAATTTTTAAAATTTCTATCTTAGCCCTTTTTTCTTTTTTTAATTCAAGGATAATTGCTTTACAACATTGGTTTGCTTTCTGCCAAACATCGACATGAATTAGCCATAGGTGTACATATGTTGCCTCGCTCTTGAACCTTCCTTTGACCTCCCATGCTTTCCCATCCCTCTATGTTGTTATAGAACCCCAGTTTGAGTTCCCTGAGTCATACAGCAAATTTGCATTGTATCTTAGACATTTTTCAATGCTTCTTTTTTTCTAAGTTCATTTATTTATCTTAATTGGAGTATAATTTCTTTACAATGTTGTGTTAGTTTCTGCTGTACAACAGCATGAATCAGCCATATGTATACATATAAACCTTCCCTCTTGAGTCTCGCTGCCACTTCCCCATCTTACCCCTGTTATTATTTCTCACCTTTTGCCTTTTTTGGGAGGCGTTCTTCTTATTATTATTTTTATTCAAGCTCCCTCTCTCCTACTGGTATAGAAGTTACATACTCTATTTCTGCTATTAAAATTGCACCAGGAATATTTTACCCTTTTCAGAGTCCAGAGGTAATAAATATATAAACTTCTTTCTCTCAGAATACATGGATTTATGAACACTTTGAAATTTAATCATCTCCTTGTCAGCCCATAATTTATTGTAGAATGACATTTTAGTTCTATCATTTCTCTAACCCACATTTAGATTTTGTTTTCTTACAGACAAGATTTGTTTAGATTTTCCTACACATTTACTGGTTTCTTGGTTTACAATTCTTACTTATATCCCTGATGTCCTGTGATTGGCTGAATAATACCCCTGCCCCAAAGATAGATCTATCCTGGAACCTATGAATGTGTTATATTACAAAGGAGAGTGATGGTTGATAATCAGCTGACCTTAAAGTTGGGAGATTATCCTGAATTATCTGGGTGGGACCAGTGTAATCAGAGAGTATTTAAAAGGGGGAGAGGAGTGGGTGGTACAACGTCAGAAGGACCCAATCCCCATTGCTGACTTTGCAGATGAAGGAAGGGGCCACAAGCCAAGCACTTTAGGCAAACTCCAGAAGATGGAAAAAGCAAGGATGCAGACTGTCTTCTAGAGCCACCAGCAGCCCTGTTGACATCTTGAATTTGGCCCAATGAGACTTGTGTCAGAATCCTGACCTAGAAAAATGGAAGACAATAATTTTGTGTTGTTCTAAGCCACTGGGTTTATAGTAGTTTGTTATAGCAACTAATAGAAAACTAATACACCTTCTTTCTGGGATCATTTTCCTTCTTTTCAAAACATCCTTTAGGTATTCTTTTAATGAAGGCTAATTGGTGTAAACTCATTCTATTATTTTTCTGGAAGTACCCTTATTATGGGCTTCCCTTGTGACTCAGCTGGTAAAGAATCCGCCTGCAATGCGGGAGGTCTGGGTTTGATCCCTGGGTTGGGAAGATCTCCTGGAGAAGGGAAAGGATACCCACTCCAGTATTCTGGGCTGGAGAATTCCATGGACTCAGTCCATGGGGTCTCAAAGAGTTGGACAGGACAGAGCAACTTTCACTTTTGGAGAAGGAAATGGCAACCCACTCCGGTATTCTTGCCTGGAGAATCCCATGGATGGAGGAGACCTGTGGGCTACAGTCCACGGGGTCACATAGAGTCGGACACGACTGAGCGACTTCACTTCTTCACCCTTATTATGCCCTTTTTCTTTTTTTATAGTTTTATTTGTTTGTTTACTTTTGTCCATGCTGGGTCTTCACTGCTTCTTTAGTTGCAGGGTACATACTTATCATCGCAGAGTCTTCTCTTATTGTGAAGTCTTCTCTTATGGTCTCTAGGGCACAGGCACTGTAATTGTGACGTTGCTCTGTGACAAGCGGGAATCTTCTCAGACCAGGGGTCAAAACTATGTCTCCTGCATTGGCAGACAGGTTCTTTACCACTAGCGCCACTCGGGAAGCAATTACACTCCAAGAAAGAAAAAAGGAGATATAATCTCAAAAAAGGTTAACAATCACTGCTCTGGAGAAACTTCAGAAATTAAAATAAACCCTCAGGTATATTTTGTGTCTTTCTTCACTGTCTCCTTGGTGTTCTGATTCCTAGTCCATTCCTTCCTTTCTCTCCTTCCAAGAGAGACCTTAGCTTCTTTCCCCATGTGTGATTTTGGAGTTATACAAAATGGAAAGAAAAATACTAAAGTTCCAATACATAAATTAGCAAAGGAAATTTTTCAAAAATTTGAAATCAGATAGAAAACAGAAATGTAGAAAATACTTACCTTCTACCATTAACATTAAGAAAGCTAAGATCATGGCATCTGGTCCTATCACTTCATGGCAAATAGATGCGGAAACAGTGGCTGACTTTATTTTGGGGGGCTCCAAAATCACTGCAGATGGTGACTGCAGCCATGAAATTAAAAGACGTTTACTCCTTGGCAGGAAAGTTATGACCAACCTAGATAGCATACTCAAAAGCAGAGACATTACTTTGCCAACAAAGGTCCGTCTAGTCAAGGCTATGATTTTTTCCAGTGGTCACGTATGGATGTGAGAGTTGGACTGTGAAGAAAGCTGAGCGCTGAAGAATTGATGTTTTTGAACTGTGGTGTTGGAAAAGACTCTTGAGAGTCCCTTGGACTGCAAGGAGATCCAACGAGTCCAACCTAAAGGAGATCAGTCCTGGGTGTTCACTGGAAGGACTGATGCTAAATCTGAAACTCCAGTACTTTGGCCACCTCATGCAAAGAGTTGACTCATTGGAAAAGACACTGGGAGGGATTGCAGGAAGGAGGAAAAAGGATGACAGAGAATGAAATGGCTGGATGGCATCACTGACTCGATGGACATGAGTTTGAGTAAACTCCGGGAGTTGGTGATGGACAGGGAGGCCTGGCGTGCTGCAATTCATGGGGTCACAAAGAGTCAGACACGACTGAGCAACTGAACTGAACTGAATTGAACCATTAACAATGAAATCACAGATAAAATAAAGTACTTACACCGGATGAATCAACAAAAATTAGGAAAAATGCACTTCCCAATGTGGTTGAGATTGCAGTGAAATTTGATGACAGTGACAAGCTATAGTTCAAACTTTTTCAGAAGATGACTGTGTGACATGTATTCCAAAAAAAATGTATTATAAATCTTTGATCCTTTAATCCTGTTTCAGGGAATCTCTCAATAGGAAACAATCTAAAGGATTAAAAACCACATGATTATTTCAGCATAGGCCAAAACAGCAGAATGTTAGAAGAGACTTCAATGTGCAAAAAAGAAAAATTCATTAATAATGCTACATTTAGGGAAAATTATACAAAAATTTAAAGTGTTAAACTTTTTAAAACCTTTTATTTTATATTGGAGCATAGCTGATTAACAATGTCGTGTTTGTTTCAGGTGTACAGTGAGGGGACTGAGCCATACATGTATCCATTCTCCCGTAAACTCCCCTCCCACCCAGGCTGCCACATAACACTGAGCAGAGTTCCCTGTGTTATACAGGAGGTCCTTGTTGGTTATCCATTTTACATATGGCGGAGTGTACATGTCCATCGCAAACTCCCTATTTTCCCTCCTCCATAAAATGTTTAATTTTGAAGACTGAGTAGCAGACATGAAAAATGCTTAAAGCACACTCTTAGTTTTCATCTTAAAGGCTCAGAAAAGGGAAGGAGACTTCTGAGGTGCAAAGTTCTCAGAAGATGTGGACCTAGGATGCAAATTTCCCTCTTTGTTTAAAAACAAAACAAAACAAAACTCTGAGCAGATGGCTATGCCTCATGATTGGATAATCCTATTGTGTGAGTAACAAACTGAGAAGCCTATGACTCCACCTGTAGGAAAAATATCTGACCAAAAAATGTTACTGTGGCACACACTAAATGAGCTACATAGTGATTCCTGAGCAGAATAATAATTAGACCCAAATGTTCACCTACTCTGTTCTCAGGAGGAACAATGTGTAACCATCAGGGCTTTAAGACTCAGTGGGGAGAGGTTTTCTTTTCACAGGCTCTCCAGCCATCTTTCATGCCCCTGGTGCCATCAGCGCTTGACTCATCATTGTGGTCACCAGCCAACTCATTTTTGCCAATTACATCCACCAACTTCACGTCTGTGTAATTCTCCCTCAACCCAGAATTCTTTTCTTCTGGCCAGAAACTCATTTACCCTTGAGTTCAAAGGCCACCTCCTCTGGGAAACCTCCCTGACGATTCTCCATCAGTGTTAGAGCTTTCTGCCAGAGCTTCTCTGCCTTTTTGTTTTTATTTCCACATGGGCTTCCTCCGTGGCTCAGTGGTAAAGAATCTGCCTGCAATTCAGGAGCCGCAGGAGACGTGGGTTTGATCCCTGGGTTGAAAAGATCCCTTGGAGGAGGAAATGGCAACCCACTCCAGTATTCTTGCCTGAAGAATCCCGTGGACAGGGAAGCCTAGCGGGCCACAGTCCACAGGGTCGTAAAGAGTTGGACACGACTGAATTGACTTAGTACACATGCATAGACACTGTGTTATGGTAAATTTAGATTCTATTTATTTCTTCTTTATGACTGGGAGTTTCCCCAAATCAGAATCATGTTCAGTTCACAGCAAAATGGATTAAATATGGGATCTGCTGCTGCTGCTGCTAAGTCACTTCAGTCGTGTCCAACTCTGTGCGACCCCTTAGACGGCAGCCCACCAGGCTCCTCCATCCCTGGGACTCTCCAGGCAAGAATACTGGAGTAGGTTGCCATTTCCTTCTCCAATGCATGAAAGTGAAAAGTGAAAGTGAAGTCACTCAGTTGTGCCAAACTCTTAGTGACCCCACGGACTGCAGCTTACCAGTCTCCTCCATCCATCAGGTTTTCCAGACAAGAGTACTGGAGTGGGTTGCCATTTATCTGGAGTTGGATAAAGATGGTTTTAGATTTTGGCCACATACACAAACTGACCTTGGGAAAATTACGGAGCCTCTCTGAACTTCTGTTCTTTCATCAGTACTCTAGAGGTTAGAGAAAACCTATTCATTAGGCTATTTGTTGTTGTTGTTGTTTAGTCTCTAAATCATGTCTGACTGTTTTGTGACCCCATAGACTGTAGCCTGACTGTAGTCTATGGGATTTCCCAGACAAGAATACTGGAGTGGGTTGCCACTCCCTTCTCCAGAGGATCCTCCTGATACAGGGATTGAACCCATGGCTCTTGCATTGGCAGGTGGGTTCTTTACCAATGAGCCACCAGGGAAGCCCTTATTAGCCTTTTAGGCTATTAGCACATGGTTATTCAGTTAGGTTCAGTTCAGTTGCTCAGTCGTGTCTGACTCTTTCGACCCCATGAATTGCAGCACGCTAGGCTTCCCTGTCCATCACCAACTCCCAGAGTTCACTCAGATTCGCGTCCATTGAGTCAGTGATGCCATCCAGCCATCTCATCCTCGGTCGTCCCCTTCTCCTCCTGCCCCCAATCCTTCCCAGCATCAGAGTCTTTTCCAATGAGTCAACTTTTCGCATGAGGTGGCCAAAGTACTAGAGTTTCAGCTTCAACATCATTCCCTCCAAAGAAATCCCAGGGCTGATCTCCTTCAGAACGGACTGGTTGGATCTCCTTGCAGTCCAAGGGACTCTCAAGAGTCTTCTCCAACACCACAGTTCAAAACCATCAATTCTTCCGTGCTCAGCTTTCTTCACGGTCCAACACTCACATCCATATATGATCACTGGAAAACTCATAGCCTTGACTAGACGGACCTTTGTTGACAAAGTAATGTCTCTGCTTTTGAGTATGCTATCTAGGTTGGTCATAACTTTCCTGCCAAGTAGTAAGCATCTTTTAATTTCATGGCTGCAGTCACCATCTGCAGTGATTTTGGAGCCCCCCAAAATAAAGTCTGGCACTGTTTCCACTGTTTTCGCATCTATTTGCCATGAAGTGATGGGCCCGGATGCCATGATCTTCATTTTCTGAATGTTGAGCTTTAAGCCAACTTTTTCCTCTCCTCTTTCACCTTCATCAAGAGGCTTTTTAGTTCCTCTTCACTTTTTGCCATAAGGGTGGTGTCATCTGCATATCTGAGGTGGTTGATATTTAGCACATGCTATATGTCCAACAAATTTTAGCTACGCACTCAAGAAATGAACACCTGGTGTAGACCAAGACCAAAGACTTTTTTGTTATTTTTTTGAGCCTTTTTTTTTTTAAGGGGAGGTGTGCTGAGCTGGGTCTTTGTTGTAGCCCAGGGGCTTCCTCCAGTTGCAGCAAGTAAGGACTACTCTTCGTTGAGGTATATGGACTTACTTGCCCCGTGGCATGTGTGATCTTAATTCCCTGACCAGGGATCGAACCTGTGTCCCCTGCATTGGAAGGCAGATTCTTAACCATGGACCACCATGGTAGTCCAGAGACCAAAGTCTTTTGAATCCCAGATCGGTGATGCACTTCCTGGGCCAGGAAGAGGTGTGTGAAGCACAGACCCTCCTGCTCCTTGAGCCAACACGAGTCTAGCTCTGAAAATCAGCGGTTGCTTCTCCTATCCCCTGGGAGCCCTCAGACACTGGCAAAATCCCTTCACCCATCTCCTTCTGCCCCCACAGCAAGGAAGGCCCAGGAATAGATCATTGTAGGAGCAGGAGTCAGAGTCCCGAGCCACTGTCCAAGTTCCCATTCTCTCCCTGGCCTGGACCAAAAGACAGTGAGTCACTACCACATCACCCATGACACCCACTGGTCTTGGAGCCTATGACCTCATGACGTGAAGAAACTGTCTTTCTGAGAAAAATCTATTCCAGGTAAACAAAAAAAATTGCTTCTCGACTTCTACTACCATTTCTCTGAACTTAAGTTACCTCTAAGTGACCCCTTAATCCTGACATTACATGCTGGGGACCTCATCTTCCATGTTACTGAGAGGAATGAGGACATTTGTCAGGAACTTTCTTGACTTCCTTCCTCAGAACTGCAGAAACATAACAACACATAACGATAAAAATCACACAGTCTGGAATCAGAATGGACCCAGAGATGAGCCTGGTTTCCATCTGTTAAAATGAAATGAAATGAAGTCGCTCAGTCGTGTCCGACTCTTTGCAACCCCATGGACTGTAGCCTACCAGGCTTCTCCGCCCATGGGATTTTCCAGGCAAGAATACTGGAGTGGGTTACCATTTCCTTCTCCAGGGGATCTTCCCGACCCAGGGATCGAACCTGGGTCTCTCACATTGGAGGCAGGCGCTTTAACCTCTGAGTCACCAGGGAAGCAGCTGAGTAATTTTCAGCACATTTTCTAAACTCTAGCAACTAATCTGTAAAATCAGGTTTAAAAAAAACACCTTCAAGATGCTATGAGGATTAAATACAATAACTTGGTGAAGAAGCACAAATGTTGTAGGTACTCACATATCGATTATCCACTTGTCTCCCTTCAAAATACTGTTGTTTCTTCCTTTCTGTCCCTGAAGTTCCAGCTGTTAGATGGACTACCTTGCCTCCCTGTCAAGTCACCTCAGTTGTGTCTGACTCTTTGAGACCCTATGGACTGTAGCCCACCTGGTTCCTCTGTCCAAGGGATTCTCTAGGCAAGAATACTGGAGTGGGTAGCCATGCCCTCCTCCAGGGGATCTTCCTGACCCCGGGGATTGAAGCTGGATCTCTTGCGTCTCCTGCATTGGCAGGTGGGCGTTAGACACAGGACAACAATGGAAGTCCCTGGACAAGTAGCTCTAATAATACAGTATATTGGAGAAACAGTTTTAATTGGGGGAGAGGAAGGGTGTAAAAATGGTCTTTCTTTTGTGAAGTAATAGTGATACTAAATAGAATTTGCTATTTTTATTAAGGTCTTTATTAAAAGTAAAAGAGGAGTTCCCCAATTAAAACAATTATTGGCGTGAATTATTCAAAAGTCTGTGAATAGTTGTTTTAAATAATCACTCGGATAATAGAAAACCTCCTGCCCCCAACCCACTCTCAGTCTAAAAATATTAATACCTCTTTCCAACTGCAAAAGAGACCATCTTGCTCGTTATGCCAACCTGGGTCTTCACCACAGGGTACCCACCTGCTCAGACCACTCCATGAATTCCCACATGTGTCACGTGAATCTTTTACTGTCTCTACATTTGTCTTTATTATTACTATTATTTTGGGGGCCACACTAGGTGACTTGTGGGATCTTAGTTCCCTGACCAGGGGCTGAACCCTGGCTCTCAGCAGTGAAAGCACAAAGTCCTAACCACTGGACCACCAGGGAAGTCCCTTGACCATATCAAAAACTCTCCACACTCCCCATTCCTTAGGTTTGTTTTGCTCCCTCAAACTGCCAGGTCCTCCTTCTTGCCTATATTCACCTGCTGCAATCCTGGTGGATCCTCAAAGCCCCCACAGAATGCTGCTTCCTCCATGAAGACTTCATGATGCCTCAGCCATTCACAGTCTCTTCTTCCTCACAGGCTGTTTGGACCCTCCCAGCAGCACCAAACCCTGGCTTATTTGAGGTTGGTAGTTACCCTCTGCTTCGAGGAGGAGTGAGTAGGGATGATGACAAATATAGGCTTTTGGTCAGGAAGGTCTGAACTGGAATCCAGTCTACACCACTCCTCACCAAGGCAAGTGACCTAACTTCTCTGAGCCTCAGTTTCTTCGTATGTATGATACTGTTGGGCTGCACCCTGCAGCAGGCCTTACAAGATCTGAGCTTGCCCAGCTACAAGATCGAAGAAAGAGCCTAGGGTTAGCAACAGAGACATCAGTGGTTTAATGGATGGGGGAACTTACACATCTGAAGCAAGGTCCTGGAGCAACACCCCACCATGTATGGCACAGGGCAGGACATGGTGGTCATCTTGTCTCCCAAGGGAAGGGGAAATGGCCAGTTATAGTGGAATTGATGTAAGGTGGCTTCACTAGTTACCAGGGAAACCAGCAGAAGGGCATGCTCCTCACCACCATTTTGATAAGCTATCACTAGCTAGGGCCTGGGGCAGGTACCTAGGGACACAGGTGTAAGTGAGGCAGGCACTGGTCAGGCGCGGTCCAGAGAGCAAGAGAACAGCCATCTTGAGTGGCCAGATCATACAGATAGGTTCTGAAAGTGCCCCTGATGTGAGGCGCCCTGAGGTAATATGCCCAACACAGTGCCTTCAAGGTCAACCATCAGGCAGAGGTAATCAGTATTAAGATGAGGACCAGCTCCTTCTATCTCCCACCGCATCCAGCCCTCAGCTTGGTGAGCTTCTGTCCTGGTATCACATCTTGGCATTTTCTGCTTCTTTTTTCTTTCTTCTGAGACAGGACTCAATTAGCCCCTGATGGTGTGAATATGGATGGATCTAACCACAAAATGGAGCTTCCCAGGTGGCTCAGACAGTAAAGAATCCATTTGCAATGTGCCATACCTGGGTTCCATCCCTTGGATGGGAAGATCCTCTGGAGAAGGAAATAGTAACCCATTCTAGTATTTTTGCCTGGAGAATCCCATGGATGGAGGAGCCTGGTGGGCTACAGTCTGTGGGGTTATCGTGTTGGACATGATGGAGTGACTGAGCGTGTGCATGTGCACACAGAAACAAAACATCTCCAGCTTTAAAGAAAGAACAGAATCCTATAGTGGAATAGTGGATCTATTGGAGCACCGGTGAGAGCTGTCTGTGAGCGGCCTTTCTCTCTATCCCTTTTTTCTCTTGGTTCTTTTCCCCTCAGTTTGCCCCCACCCCACCCCACGCCTGCCAAAATCCTCCCTTGATTTCTGTCCATTTCTCCAACCTTCCTGTCAGTTCTGGAAACTACCTGATAATTTTTTCAATTCATTACTTTTCTATTTTTCCTCAAAGCCCCCACAGAATGCTGCTTCCTCCATGAAGACTTCATGATGCCTCAGCCATTCACAGTCTCTTCTTCCTCACAGGCTGTTTGGACCCTCCCAGCAGCACCAAACCCTGGCTTATTTGAGGTTGGTAGTTACCCTCTGCTTGGAGGAGGAGTGAGTAGGGATGATGACAAATATAGGCTTTTGGTCAGGAAGGTCTGAACTGGAATCCAGTCTACACCACTCCTCACCAAGGCAAGTGACCTAACTTCTCTGAGCCTCAGTTTCTTCGTATGTATGATACTGTTGGGCTGCACCCTGCAGCAGGCCTTACAAGATCTGAGCTTGCCCAGCTACAAGATCGAAGAAAGAGCCTAGGGTTAGCAACAGAGACATCAGTGGTTTAATGGATGGGGGAACTTACACATCTGAAGCAAGGTCCTGGAGCAACACCCCACCATGTATGGCACAGGGCAGGACATGGTGGTCATCTTGTCTCCCAAGGGAAGGGGAAATGGCCAGTTATAGGGGAATTGATGTAAGGTGGCTTCACTAGTTACCAGGGAAACCAGCAGAAGGGCATGCTCCTCACCACCATTTTGATAAGCTATCACTAGCTAGGGCCTGGGGCAGGTACCTAGGGACACAGGTGTAAGTGAGGCAGGCACTGGTCAGGCGCGGTCCAGAGAGCAAGAGAACAGCCATCTTGAGTGGCCAGATCATACAGATAGGTTCTGAAAGTGCCCCTGATGTGAGGCGCCCTGAGGTAATATGCCCAACACAGTGCCTTCAAGGTCAACCATCAGGCAGAGGTAATCAGTATTAAGATGAGGACCAGCTCCTTCTATCTCCCACCGCATCCAGCCCTCAGCTTGGTGAGCTTCTGTCCTGGTATCACATCTTGGCATTTTCTGCTTCTTTTTTCTTTCTTCTGAGACAGGACTCAATTAGCCCCTGATGGTGTGAATATGGATGGATCTAACCACAAAATGGAGCTTCCCAGGTGGCTCAGACAGTAAAGAATCCATTTGCAATGTGCCATACCTGGGTTCCATCCCTTGGATGGGAAGATCCTCTGGAGAAGGAAATAGTAACCCATTCTAGTATTTTTGCCTGGAGAATCCCATGGATGGAGGAGCCTGGTGGGCTACAGTCTGTGGGGTTATCGTGTTGGACATGATGGAGTGACTGAGCGTGTGCATGTGCACACAGAAACAAAACATCTCCAGCTTTAAAGAAAGAACAGAATCCTATAGTGGAATAGTGGATCTATTGGAGCACCGGTGAGAGCTGTCTGTGAGCGGCCTTTCTCTCTATCCCTTTTTTCTCTTGGTTCTTTTCCCCTCAGTTTGCCCCCACCCCACCCCACGCCTGCCAAAATCCTCCCTTGATTTCTGTCCATTTCTCCAACCTTCCTGTCAGTTCTGGAAACTACCTGATAATTTTTTCAATTCATTACTTTTCTATTTCCATTAGTCTGAGTTCCCTCCCATTACTTTCCCCACAGTACCTGGCTGATAAAGACAGACCTGTCAACAGGGACTGACTTTTCACACTCCGATTGTCAGCACTTCACCTGCCGTGCAGGCATTTGTGGTCACAAGACATGTGACAGCTCTCACCGGTGGTCCATGAGCCAATCTCAGATCTCAGAGTATATTTTTATATTTCAGTAGCATAATTATGTGTTTATTTTAAGATGTAATATTGGGTTTGCCAATTAGTTTGTTCAGGTCTTTCTATAGCATCTTCTGGAAAAACCCAAAGCAAACATTTTGACCAACCCAAATAGAAATAGAAACAGCTTTTACATTTAACTTATGATTTCAAGGATGTCATTGGAGGAAGAGGTTAAGAGGATAATTCCTGTTTTAAATATATGCCTGTAGTGTAGCTGCTTTTTTGTTTTCTTTCCACCAACCAAACATGCTTCCCGCTAAGGATAAATCTTCCACTGATCACGTCTGGGAAGGAAGTAGGACTTTGCTTTCCATTTCATAACTTGAAAGAACCAAATACTCCCTTCCTCTCCCCTAGACAGTGAGGCTGGGACAGGCACATGACAAAAGACAGGACGACTGGGTGCTCCGACTGAGGACTTTGAACTCAAGGGAGTGACGCAAAGAAACAGAAAGTATTGTTACTTCACTCAGTATAAATATCATATGATATCACTTATATGTGGAATCAAAAAAATGGTGTAAATGAACTTATTTACAAAAACAGAATTAGAGTCACAGATATAAAAAACATACTTACAGTTACCAAAGTCGCCTCAGTTCTGTCCGACTCTGAGCAAGCCTATGGACTGTAGGCCACCAGGCTCCTCTGTCCATGGGATTCTCCAGGCAAGAATACTGGAGTGGGTCGCTATGCCCTCCTCCAGGAGATCCTCCCTACTCAGGAATCAAACCTGCATCTCCGATGACTGGGATTGACATATACACATTACTATATATAAAATAGATAGCTAATAAAGACCTTCTCTATAGCATAAGGAACTCTAATCATTACTCTACTCAATGGAACTCTACTCAATACTCATTAAAGTAACTTTAATGGGAAAAGAATCTAAAAAGGAGTGGATATGTGTATATGTATAAATGATTCACTTTCTTGTACAGCAGAAACTAGCACAACATTGTAAGCCAATTATACTTTAGTAATTTTTTTAAAGCATTATCTGTGGCAGCAATAACAACTGCTGTTATCCTGTGCCTGCCAAGCCACTTCAGTCCTATCCGACTCTTTGCCACCCCATGGACTACAGTCCATGGGGTGGCAAAGAGTCGGACATGACTGAGGATTAAATCACATAGTAGGAGCACATGGGAGCCACTGAAGAATAGGTACAACACTATCCAGATGTAGCAGTACGGATCAAGATGTAGAACAAGGCCAACTGTGGTCTGGAGGCTGGTTGGGAAGTTGTCTCAAGTAGCCCATGGATGCTGAGACAAGGTTCTGAACTGTGATGATGACCATCAGGATGGACAGAAGACCTCGGAGATATTTAAGAGATAAAACCAATAGAACGTAGTGACTACTGAATATGGGACATGACTCTTGAATATGGAAGGACAGTAGCAATCAAGGATATTCTTATTTGGGGGCTTAGATAACAAGGGGAACACTAGAACCATTTATTGAGAAAGAAGATACAAGAAGAAGGAGGAAGAGACTGTTCCTGAGGGTAGTGGAGAGAGATGGTTAATTCAAGTCAAGTCCTGTTGCATTGGCATGTGAATGACCAGTGGAGGTGTCCAGTTGGCAGTTGGACATACACACCTGGAATTTAGAAGGCTGCACTAGAGATAAAGATCTGTAAGTGATGGTTAAAGCCTGAGAGAGATACCTGAAAGAGAGTATAGAGTGAAGGGCAACCCAACATTTCAGAACTTACTATTATTATTTTACTTTATTTTATTGATGTATAGTTGATTTACAATGTTGTGCTAATTTCCACTGTACAGCAACGTCATTCAGTTATACACATGCGTATATTCCTTTTCATAGTCTTTTCCAGTATGGTTTATCACAGGATATTGAATATAGTTCCTCATAGCACTTATTAGTTTGTAATGTCATTTAAAAAAATGATCTGTTCCCTATGTTGGGTTATGAACTCTTTGAGTCTTTTATCTGCAATAGTACCTTAATGGAGTAAGAGCTCAAAAAGTTGGAATAAATAAATCAATAATGAGTTAAGTTAGTAATTTTAAAGGGGAAAGGTTTTTAACAGCCAGAAAAATATATCTTCCTCATACTCTCAAGAAGAGGCACTGGTGAAGAGACAACGAGGAAATATGTAAGATTCATGAAAAAAGAAAATCAGACATGGGAGGGGGCACCAATCTGGGCCTGAGTGATATTTCCAAGAGCAAGATGCCAGTGCTCAGTCATGTCCAGCTCTTTGCAACCCCATGGACTGTAACCCACCAGGCTCCTCTGTCCATGGAATTCTCCAGGCAAGGATACTGGACTGGGTTGCTGTTTCCTTCTCTGAAGGGTCTTCCAGACCCAGAGATTGAACCCTTGTTTCCTACATTGGCAGACAGGTTCTTTATCACTGAGCCACCTGGAAAGTGGCAAGAGGCCTCTGAATATATTTGCCTCAAGGCCTTGACCAATCAGGGCACCAGAGAGGCTCACAGGAACCCAGACCGGATGCTCTTGGACCACCTGGAAGGAGGGCGCCCTCCTTGAAGTCCCTAGTTCCCATTACCAACCAGTTACAGCTATATCTCTCAGATACTGTTCCTGGTCTTTCTATGACCTTATTTAGAGATTGATTCAGAAAGTAATCTCCTATATTCACTAATCCCTGGTAAAGTAAAACTTCCTTTTCTTTGTTCTAAAAATGTCTCCTCTCAGTTTCAACGAGTGTCACGTCTGAAGTGCTGTCCACTTCCCTTTACTCCATTGCTTCCTGAGCTGCATGCAAACTGAGATGTCCTAGAAGCTGCCTCCAAGCCCCATACAGTTCTGTGAACCAAGGGACCCGTGGACAGCAATTACAAGTGTTTGTCATTGACCTTGAGGTCAAGCAGGTAGGAGAGGTCATACACTGATCAGAAATTCTCCAGGGGGCCATATAACTTCCCTGGTGGCTCAGTGGTGAAGAATCCACCTGGCAATGCAGGTTTGATCCCTAGGTTGGGAAGATATCCTGGAGAAGGAAACGACAACCCCCTCCAATATTCTTGCCTGGAAAATTCCATGGACAGAGGAGCCCAATGGGCTACAGTCCGTGGGATTGCCAAAGAGTCAGATACGACTTAGTGACTAAAACAACAATATGGGAAATAATTTCTATGAAAACCCTGGCAGTTATTTCGCAAAATCCCATATCCCACATTGATGGTTTGCAAGTCCTAACGTGCTTTTCTCCATCTGCTATCCAGCAAAGCTAATTCTAAAGCTTATTCTAGCAAGCATTAATCCAATAAAATTGATCTGGGTTTACCCAGTTTGACACAACGACCACTATACACTCTGTTCCTTTGGAGGAACAGTTTGTGACAATAAATTCCCATTTCCTCTTCACACTGTTTACTCTCCATCTAATAGTCCTATTTTTTGTCTCAGCTTTTATGTCTAATGAAATTATAGTCAGTGTATATTTGCTCTATGTTTATTCTCCATTTCTTGCCACTGGAATTTATTCCTTAATACATCCCAATACTTAAAACAGGATCATACACAAAGCAAATGCTCCATAGTTATTTTTTAAATGGGTGACTCTATCTTTTCATTCTCTTTATAAATACTTTGTAAATATTTATTTGTTTATTTGGCTCCCCTCAGCATGTGGGATACTTGCAACACACGGGATTCAGTTTCCCAATGAGGAATCGAACCCAGGCCTCTTGCTTTAGGAGTTCGGAGTCTTAGCCACTGGACCACTAGGAAAGTCCCTCTTTTCTAAATATTCTCTGTTTTCCTCTGGGCTGAAACCTGGCTGTCCTCTGGGTGTTACAGTTACCCTGCAGCTTTCTCAAGAGAAAGAACTCAAGCCTCTACCCTCAGATATCTCTCAGCCCGGAAGTTGGGGGCCAGCATTGGGTCCCCTCTTTGCTGATAATACGATATGTCATCAGCAACTTTGTTAGGTGAAAACCCACCAAAACAAACAAAAGCCCAGTTCTTTGATCGTTAGACCATCATATACCTCTCTTTGTAACTTTCAACTATTGATCTCTTGATCAGCCCTCTCCCCTTCTTAAATATTTGGCAACTGGAACCAAGTCTTCCCCTTTGACCTAAACCCAGGGAACCTGGACATCCATTTGGATGACCAGCACCACAGCCTTTCGGCCCCTTGCCTTTCTCACCTCCAGTCACTTCTGCTTCTGCTTTCTTTTCTATCCACCTGCAGGGTCACACCCTGTGCCCTGCCATCACTCTTAACCTCTTCACTTCTAACGTGTTCAAACATCCTACTCCCTGACCACAACAGACCATCTTCGTGGCCTCCCTCCCTCCTTTCTTTCTCCCTCTGTTCCTCACTCTCTCCAGCGTCCCCACTATTTGTGGATTTCAGCCACCAGAGATCTCTAACCCTTTGGTCGACTTGACTCCATCATCTCCTTCAACATTTATTTCTTTTCAGCCCCCCACCAATTTGACAAACTTTTGTCAATTACTCCCCGCTGCTTGGCCCCTCTGCCCTCTCATTACTCTTTCTGGCAAAGTTCTGGATCTGTGCAATATCTCCCCTCTCAAGTCCTACACCAAAGTCAGGGAGCACTTTAAGAGAATATGGACTCAGGACTTCCCTGGTGGGTCAGTGGCTAAGACTCTGCACCCCCAATGCAGAGGGCCTGGGTTCAGCCCCTGGTTGGGGAACTAGATCCCACACAACACCACTGAGACCCAGCACAGCCAAATAAATATTTAAAAAACATAAAAAGAGAACATGGACCCCCACTGCACACTGATGATACAAAAATCAACTGGCCTTTATGGTTGCTTAGCAACCCTTCTGTGTTTCCATAATTTGATGGCTATCCCATCCCCACAGGAAATTATCCTCCTGTTCTTCAGTGTTTTGCCTTACTTCCTCTTCCCTCACTTTAGATCAGAGTAACAGAAGACTTTCTTAACCACCCATCAACCCACTTTAAAACCTATTGAATCTTTATTTTTTTCTTCTCTCCTGTCATCCAGTAGAAGAAAGATTCCCACACTTATCCAAGGTCAGTCTCTACACTTTTACTCTGAGTACCATCCCACTCAGCCTCCTCAAGGCTCTTCTCTCATCAGTCATTCTCCATCATTTTGTGACTCCCTGTGTGCCATGCTCCATGCTAATAGCTTGGGGGTGTTAACTTACTCAGTCTTCCTCCAAAAGACTGTGGTCAGTCTATGATGTGGGTCACTCATAGTATATACCCCCTTAACTAGTCCAAGTTTATATGTGGTGGGAGAAATACATTTTATGCTCCTTATTCCAGTATCATTAAATAAAATTCTATTTAGTCCCCTTTCCCACTTTTTCTGGTAAAATTAAGCCAAAGGCCTGCGGTTTGCTTATCATACAAATAATATGCCCATCAGTGCTTATCTTCATAATGAACAAACAAAAAAATCTCAGCAATACCAGCGGTGTTCACTTCTCCCAACAGCTTCCATAGGAGAAAGAATGGTTATACATCAGAAACTAATTCAAAGGATCCATGTTTAGAAACATTAAGAATAGCCACAAGACTATCATTGTTTTTCTGTGCATTATGGTGATCTGTATGAATATTCATTACTATCTCCAACTCTTCTGTTCTTAGTTAAAATAAATATGCCCTTGCAAGCAATATTTGAACAAAAGGATCTTAGACAGCATTGAAGCCTTCAGAAGTTGCCGTGTCCTCTAAAATTAAGCTAGAAAAAGACGCCTGTAATTTGAGTGTGTTGTTTTAAGGGCTAATGTGTTGCTTTTCTTTAGAAACATGCCCCCATATTCTTTGAGACTTTTCTCATTAAGTGAGAGAGTCAAATTTCCCTTCCTTTGAATGTGGGCTGACATTAGTGATGCACTTCTAATGAACACAGTGAGGTGGGAGTGATGCTGAATGACTCCTAAAGCCAGTCATCAGAAGTTATATAGCTTCCAGGACTTCTCTGGTGGTCCAGAGGTTAAGAGTCTCCCTGCTAATGCAGGGGACACGGGTCTGATCCCTGGTCTGCGAAGATCCCGCATGCCTCAGAGCAACCAATCTCTTGTGCCACAACTACTGAGCCCACACACACATAGCCTGTGCTCTGCAACCAAAGAAGCCACCACAAAGAGAAGCCTGGTCACCACGACTAGAGCCTAGCCCCTACTCTGTGCAACTAGAGAAAGCCTGCACGCAGCACTGAAGAGCCGGTGCAGCCCAAAATAAATTAGAAGGTTATGCAGCTTCTGCCTGGCTCTCTCCCTCTTGGAACCCAGTCACCATATTGTAAGGAAGCCCAGCCAGCATGGAGAAACCATGCAAAGGTGTTTTGGGAAACAATCCCACTGAGGTCCAGCAAAAAAACCAGTATTACCTCCCTACCTGTGAGTGATGGAGCACCCAGGAACTTCAGCTCCCATCCTCTGAGCTCCTTCAGTTGATACTGTGTGGTATTACAAGAAACAAGTTTCCCTTGAGCCCTGCTCAATTGTAGACTCACAAACAGAATAAGTACGGCCTCCATTTTTTTTCTTTCTTTCTTTAAGGCACTATATTTCAGGATAGTTTATTTCACAACAATGGATTAATGAAAGAGTTGCCTTGAAAATAATGCTGAAAAAGCATTTCCAGATCCTTAAATGATATAAAGATCTGAAAGATTTCTTGTTAAGACTGAGGAAGTTTGTTGGCACTTTTGTTTCAAATGTATCATGGAAAGATAAGAGAATATGACTCCCTGACATTTATAATTAAAAAAAAAAATGGGTAAGCCTATTTCATTCAATTTACTCAGATGAGAGGTAGAGAGAAGGAATTTAAAGATATGTTTTCTCCAGAACTCATGTCCTTACCCAAAAACCCATACAGTATCCCCACTCTGTTTTCTAAAGATTTTTTTTTTTTTTGATGTGGAGCATTTTTAAAGTCTTTATCAAATTTGTTACAACAGTGCTTCTGTTTTATGCTTTGGATTTTGGGGCTGCAAATCATGTGGGATCTTAGCTCCCCAACCAGGGATTGAACCTGCACACGCTGCATTGGAAAGCAAAGTCTTAACAACTGGACCCATCTCACTCTGCATACAATTAATCACCCAAATCTATAGACTCTACCTTCTTACTTAAATTAATTACTTGAATTCCTTAAACTAATTGACTTCTCTGAAACCCCTGCAACAGTCATTGGACACTCATCTCTTGGCTGGATTGGACAAGAGCAATGCTGGAGCAAGGAAAAACCACTTGAGAGGCTGTGCCAACATCTGTTCCCCAGCCAGCAGCCAGAAGCCACTGTTTTCAGAGATAAACCAGATCATCTCATTCCCCTGCTTGAAAGCATCTATAGGGGCCTCTTGCTGAAGAGCAGGCTTTCAGCATGCCATAATTAAGTTCATGATCTGGCCCCTATTTTCTTCCAAGCCACATCCTTGCCTCATCCTCTTTCTTTATATGCCTTGCTCCAGCCACTTGTGGCTTCTTGGAGAGAATTAGTAAAAGGCTTCCTTTCCTGATTTTGTTCTCATCAGCTGGAAAGTCATTAGAGATACTGGATTTTTTTAGTACAAGGCACTTTATTGCCAACTGTCAAAACAATCTCATAGTAAATCATAAAGAGTATGATATGACTTCCCTGGTGGTCCAGTGGTTAAGAATTTCCCTGCCAGTGCAAGGTTCAATCCCTGGTCTGGAAAGATTTCACATGCCAAGGGGCCACCTCTAAGCCCTTGCGACTAATGCCTGTGCTCCACAGCAAGAGAAGCCACCTCACTGGGGAGCCCTCGAACTGCCACTAGAGAGTAGCTCCTGCTCCGTTTTCTCTAGTTAAAAATGAAATCCCAGCACAGCCAAAAATTAATTAATTAATAATTTAAAAAAATAAAGAGTATAATATTGAAATGTGGGTGGGACCCCTGGAGTCAAGGCATAAAACCTACATAACTATATGAGGTGATCCTAGCAGCTTATATTCATTTATGAGCATATGGGAATGAAAATGCCAAAGTCTTCACCCCTTAGGAGCTCAGTCTGGTGCCATAAAATAAGAAAGTTGATAGAGCCAAGTCTCCACCTGCTGCCAGCAGAGTACTGCGGATAAGAATGGGCTCTCCCACCCCCGTATTCATTCCCTCTTCAGGGTCTCTTCAGGGTGGAAATTCCCATCCCTTTGGTTAAGTGGTTGGTCCTAGCTTAGGAAATGCCACCTACAAGGTACAACAAAAGTGTACCCACGAACAGCACCATAAGGAGAGACGCCCTACCTCCAGAACAGGAAAGCATGCATGTAACATTAACCTGAACCACCACCCAGAAGCCATGCCTCTTCCTGCACTAGTCAGTCCCTAGGCAAAGCACCTCCTGCCCCACTGGAGCCTATTTTAGTGAATTCTCAGAACAAAGCTTCCCTGAATTTCCATGCTGGCCTCCCCTTTGGCCTCTCTCGCAGGACTTATGGGGAAGTAATGACGGATGAGCAGCCTCTCATAATGAGGATGATTTTCCGTCTTCTATGACTAATAAGCCTGAGCAGAGAATGACATCTTGGGTCACATTTGAGCCACATATTTATGTACAGGAGAGTTATGTTTTTATTCTTAACTTCCTATTTTAGTCATTCCTTTTTTTGTCATGGTAACAAACCCATACAGAGTGTCATGTACTCTGACTGAGACCTAATTTCTGTGGGGGCTGATGCTGAAGGAAGTTTGATGTACATCGGGGATCCTTAGAGTCTTTCTTACCAAGAATCATGTAGAGGCTTCTTAGAAATTCAGGTTCCTCAGCTCAGCCGCATAGCTTTGTATTAGCCAGTTGGAAGTGGGGACCCAGGAATCATTTTTAACTAGCTGATCCTGATATAAGTGGTCAAGAGAATCTGAGAACCTCTGGTGCTCTAAGGCCAAGTTATAGTTTAACGTAGTAAACAAATTGTCAGGACTTTCCAGGCAGTCAAGTGGATAAGAATTCACCTTCCAACGCAGGGAACATGGGTTTGATCCCACGTGCTGTGGAGCAACTAAACCCAAGGGCCACAACAAGAGAAGCCAGCACGCCAGCTGCTGAGCCCACACACTCCTCAAAAAGAGAAGCCCTTGCGTTACAATTACAGAGAAGACCCCAAACATCATTATTCTTGAGGATATTGATGAAAATGTTCTTTGCATCTACAGTTTTCTTAGAATCATTCAAAGCCATTGATTAAGCTCTCACTGTGTGCACAGCACTGAACTCAGGGATTCGGAGAGCCAGAAAGAAAATTTTTTTTAATATTGAAAAAAACAAAAATCAAAGTAAGAATTTAAGAAGACTGGTATTGGGGAAGAAGAAATTTTCCTCTGCTCTTCTAGGTTCTTCTGGTTGGTCTGAGAATTAAATTGACATGAGGCATTAGCAAGAGACAATCAAACAAAAGTTTAATAACATGTACACATGGGAGAGACCTAGGAAATCTGTGAAACTCCTCAAAATGCCTGAAACCCTCACCTTAAATATCAGTTACAGACAAAAGAGGATATTGAGGGTATGGAGGGTGTTTTGGGACTCCAAAGGGGAGAAAGGCAGTTGACGTGGAGATGGAAAAGCAAATGTTTGGCAAACAAATGTTTGCTGGCCCTGCAGAGACAAGGGGAAACAGGGGAATTTTGATAGGTCCCTTCCTGATTACATACCTAGTTCATGCTATAGTTATCTATGGGGACAGCTAGCTCCCTTCCTGGAACCGTCCCTATGCCTACATTCTTTTAGGCAGTTAGGGGAGAGTTCAGACTTTCACCCCAAATCTTTGGGGCTTTGATTGCTCTCAGCTCAAAATAATCCACATGCCAGAGATTTTGGGTGGTAAATTTTGCTCTCCTATACTAGGAGGTCAAACCTTACATATATCTCCTCGTACAGAATGTAAAGGAGGATTCAGTAAATATGCATGGAAGTCATCAGAGGAATGGATAAAGAAGATATGATACATATATACAATGGAATATTACTCAGTCATCAAAAATAATGAAATAATGCCATTTGTAGCATCATGGATGGACCTAGACAGTGTCATACTGAGTGAAGTAAGTCAGACAGAGAAGGAGAAATATCATATGACATCCCTGATATGTGGAATCTAAAAAGAAATGGTACTAATGAACTTACAAAACAGAAAGAGACTCCCAGACTTAGAGAACGAACTTAGGTTTACCAGAAGGAAGAGAGAGTTACAAAGTTTGGGATTGACCTGTACACAATACTATATTTAAAATGGATAACCAACAAGGACCTGCTGTATAGCACATAAAACTCTGCTCAATGTTATGTGGTGACCTGCATGGGAAGAGAGCTTGGGGGAGAATGGAAGCATATATATGTATGGCTGAGGCCCTTTGCTGTTCACCTGGAAATATCACAGCAATGTTAATTGGCTACATGCCAATACAGAACAAAAAAGCTTAAAAAATATGCATGGAAGGAAGAGAAGGAAGAAAATAAAAGGAAGGCAATATCAGAAGAATAGCACAAGTACGTTTATCATAATAAATATGGCTGGGGGGAACACACAGAATCATGACAAATAATAAATTGTTCTAAATCACTAAGTTAAGATTGGTTGTTACACAGCCACAGGTAACTGAGAGACCATGCAAAAGGCCTCAGACATTGGCTGGGAGCCCTGAGGCCCCATCCATTTCCACCAGCCCTCGTTCTGGAAACTAGATTCTTCTCCACTACTCCCTTCCACTGCCAAAGTCCTTCCTGACAAATCTGGATAGGTGTCCTGGGGCTGTTCTCCATAGAGCCTCACATCCAAATCAGATCATTCGTAGAGTTCTATTTGAGTTTCCTGGGACTGCTCTGTACCATGACCATAACAAGTAGTCCTGCAACTTATTTATACATTTATTCCCATATCCATTCAACAAATGTTGATGAGTGCCTTACACATGTGATAAGAATTTTTTCATGTCATGAAATAAAAATGAACAGAGCAGGCAAAAACCTCCACCTTATGGAACTTGCATTCTAGTGGAAGGAGAAGAGGGAAATATACTGATGAAAAATAAATTTCATATTTTATGGCAAGAATCCCTTGGATAGCAAGGAGATCAAACCAATCAATTCTAAAGCAAACCAACCCAGAATATTCATTGAAAGGACTGATGCTGAAGCTGAAGCTCCAATACTTTGGTCACCTGATATGAAGAGCCAGCTCATTGGTAAAAGCCCTAATGCTGGGAAAGATTGAAGGCAGGAGGAGAAGGGGATGACAGAGGATGAGATAGTTGGATGGCATCACCAACTTAAAGGACATGAGTTCCAGTCAACTCCGAGACAGCAAAGGATGGGGAAGCCTGGTGTGCTGCAGTCCATGGGGTTGCAAAGGGTCAGACAAGACTTAGCGACTGAACAACAGCAACAACGTTTTTCTCTGTCCGTTTAGGTCTTCTCTCTCCCCTTTAGTGTGTATTGTGTGACTGCATTAACCAGACCTCCTTAGCAGATAACACTCCTTCCTAACCTCGTACGTAATTGGTGACCCACTACTCACTTTGTACATGCAGATCTGGATTGTATAAACTGTCAGTATATCATCTGACGTGTAACCCTCTATCGCAAAAATGTGTATCACTGTTCTTTGACCTCTGACTGGTTAACTGGCTTTCTGAAAGACTGTCTCCAGGGTTATAATCTTCAGGTTGGCTAGAGTAAAAATTTTCCATTTCTTTCTTAGATCGACTATGGATTAACTTTTTGTCAACAGAACAATGCATAAATAATAAATCATAGATTGTGATAGAAAGTGAGAGCACAAGAGAGGGCTCAGGAGAGCTGAGGTTCAGAGAGGGGCACACGTTGCAGTTTCACATAAAGAGATCAGAGGAGCCTTCCCTGAGGAATGAGACTTCCACACCGAAGGCTGGTGCAAAGGCCCTGGGGTGGTATTGGCCTGGGGCATTTGTCTCTGAAAAACAGCAAGGAGTGTGATGTGGCTGAAGCAGAGTAAACAGGGAAAGTCATAGAGAATAGATCAGACAGCTGTATTAGAGCTCTCCAGAGAAAGAATAGGAGATAAATATATATATATATATATATGATGTATTATGTGTTACATATTATATACATATGTCATATATAAAAAACACCACACATATATTATATAACAGACACATATATATTCCATATATATATGCATTATTTATATAGATACATATGTATACACACATAACACATATATGGAAGCCAAGAAGCCCTGCAGTCTGCTTGAGGACCAGGACAGCTTGTGGTATAATTTGAATCCAGGGGGCTATGTGTGTGGAGGGATACTGTTGGTACAAGTCTTGGACTCCAAAGACCCTAGAATCAGGAACTCCACTATTTAAAGACAGGGGAAGATGATAGACATCCGAGTTCAAGAAAAGAGAGCAAATTCACCCTTCCTCAGCCTTTCTGTTGGATTCAAGCCCTCAGTGAATTGGATGATGCCCACCCACATAGGTGAGGGCCATCTCTTTTAATGGTTCTACTGATGTGAATGTTAACCTCAGACTTCCCTGATGGTCCAGTGGTAAAGAATCTGCCTGCCAGTATAGAGGACACAGGTTTGATCCCTGGTCTGGGAAGATTTCACATGCCACAGAGCAACTAAGCTCTTGGGCCATAGCTACTGAACTGCAAGTACAGAAAGCCTACACGCACCAAAAAGGACCCAGAGCAGCCAAAAATAAATTTTAAAAATTTTAAAGAAATCCGTTTTTAAAAATGCTAAACTTTTCTGAAAACGCTCTCACAGACACACAGAGAAGTAATATTTAACCAACTCTCTGGGCATGCCTTCAGTCAAGTGAAAGTGTTAGTCACGCAGTCGCGTACGACTCTTTGTGACCCCATAGACTGGAGCCCACCAGGCTCCTCTGTCCATGGGATTTTCCAGGCAAGAACACTGGAGTGGGTTGCCATGCCCTCCTCCAGGGGATCTTCCAGACCCAGGGATTGAACCCAGGTTTCCCGCATTACAGGCAGTTTCTTTATGGCCTGAGCCACCAGGGAAGCCCTAATTCAGCCAAGCTGACACATACATTAGCTGTCTCATTTTCCACATAAACCCATGAACATTCATTAGAATAGTGTCCCCTGGAGCCAGTCTGGAAAATACTTATCGTGGAGATACCTGAGTCTGCAGATAACCTGTCTGCTCAGAGCAGGCAGGCTCATATAACTGTGCTACTTGCTGTGTCTCAGGTCCTAGAATGATGGGCCCTCAGAAAATGTCTGCAGGAAATGGTTCAGCATAGAAGAGCCTGTGCTGAAACCGCAGGCTGCCAGCCTCCTCTGTCCCTCCTTCTGTGACCAGAGTCTGAGCAAGGGAGTCGGAGGGGATGAGTGTAGGAGAGGAGGATTCGCTGCAGCATCTCTATCACAGGGAGAGGGGCTGACACACTGGGTGCTAAATGCTGGAGGGATTACAATAAGGTGCCTACATTCTCAGGTGGCTCAGCTGGCAGAGAGCCCACCTGTCACAGCAGGAGACACAAGAGACTCGGATTCGTCCCTGAGTCAGGAAGATTCCCCTGGAGGAGGAAATGGCAACCCACTCCAATATTGTTGCGGAGGAAATTCCATTGGTAGAGGAGCTCATGGGGTCACAAAGAGTTGGATACAGCTGAGTGCACACGCACCACTACCATACGAACCTTCAAGTTGTGAACTTTCAAAGACATGAACACGCGTCTGGGCCCAGCAAGGAAAGCCTGTGCCATTAACGTCAAGTGTGAGTGAAATTGCAGCTTGCCCTCCGGGTCCTATTGCTGATGCTCCTTCAGCTCTACCGTTTCCCACCTCCTCTCCCTCCTCCAGTCACTAACTCTTCCTGCCTGTTCATTCAACATGTTATCTGTTAACCGTATTAGAGTACTTTTCAAGGCACTGTACTGTAAGGTTTAAATGTTTTATTTTTCTGTGTCTGTCTTTTATGTCTTCTTTGTCTGAAAATTATTATAAACTTATTACAGTACAGTACTAGAGAGCCGATTGTGTTGGGTACCTAGGCTAATTTTGTTGAACTTAGAACAAATTGGACTTAGGAATACAATCTCCAAAGGGTATTTGTTCAAGTGCAAGGGACATAATTGCTCACCCAGCTCCGCACCCAAAAACCACCGCAGGAAGTTGATCTTTGTCGCCACCTGCAGCCCAGAGAGCACACTGCAAGTTCCGGGCCTCAGAAATAGGCTTATGGGATGTGGATCCCGGATTTGCTCCGGGTCTGTGCCCATTGAGCAGGCAGAGATTGGAATTTACTTTGGGGATAGATAGATTTTTTTTTGTTTTGGTCAAATCACTAACAAACTCTTTTAATTACATAAATGTAAAATCCAACTGGAAAGTGTGAAAGTGTCAGTCACTCAATCGTGTCCGACTCTTTGTGACCCCATGAACTGTAGCCCACCAGGTTCCTCTGTTCATGGAATTCTCCAGGCAAGAATAGTGGAGTGGGTTACCATTCCCTTCTGCAGGGGATATTCCCAACCCAGGGATCGAACCCAGGTCTCCTACATCGCAGGCAGATTCTTTACCATCTGAGCCACCAGGGAATACAGTTCAATAATTCAAATGACAGTGTTTCTAAGACATTAGTTTTTCTATCTATGCTCAACATGTTAAGTTCTGACATGCTCACTTAAGAAATGGTTGTATACTGTAGCAAAATGCTGTTACTAACCAGTTCCCCATAGGGGCCTTCCCTGGACAAACCTTGCATGTCCTCTGCCTGCCTCTCGTTTATAGAAAAACTTTAGCCTTGCAGATCATCCCCAGGTTCCAAAGAATAAATTTAATCAGAGAAGTGAAAAAATGTAAAAATAAAGGAAAACAGTGAAGCATGACAAAATAATAATACTTTAGCCATTAAATGAAGTTAAGGACAATTAATTTCTCCTTGAGGGCTATAGCTGTCTTCCTGGGCTTCCCTGGTGGCTCAGACAGTAAAGCATCAGCCTGCAATGTGCGAGACCCAGGTTCAATCCCTGGGTAGGGAAGATCCCCAGGAGAAAGAAATGGCAACCCACTCCAGTACTCTTGCCTGGAAAATTCCATGGACGGAGGAGCCTGATAGGCTACAGTCCATGGGGTCGCAAAGAGTAGGACATGACTGAGCAACTTCACTTCACTAAGGGTTATAGATAATATTCTGACTCATGTCCTTTGAGCTGTTTTTCAGATCCTGAAACCCCCACCAGGTAAAAATTAACTCTACGTGCTCCCTACAATCACGGAGACCTAAGACTGTTTGGAACAAGAAGGTTGATGATGTTGATTCCTGGTTATCTCACCACCAACCGATCAGAAGAATGTTGGAGGATTCTGGGATGCTCTCCCTCACCTTGTCTTTAAAAATCTTTCCCTGAAAACCATTGAGAGTGGGCCTTTTGAGCATTAGTTACCTGGACTCCTTGCTGGCTGCCTGCAGTAAACACTATACTTGCCTTCACCACAACCTGGTGTCAGTAAATTGGCTTCACTATGCACACAGGTGAGTGGACCCAATAGTATTCAGGAAAATTTGGTTTCCATTAGAGTTTTCTTCTTCACTTTTCCTTTTTCCTCCCTAAACTTGGGTTTAGGCTTCCCCAGACTTCCATGTATTATATATCCGATGGAGTGTGTGATATCTTCAGCATTTGTTTTGCAGGGGCTATAGTAATACAGTGGCTTTAGGGTGGGCATGGAATCCCAAGGTGAACATTTGGGTCATGAAGGAAGTGTGATTTTTTTTTCAGTCCATGTGACTTTGGACATACAAGTTATAGGAGACCCTGAACACATCATCCTCTTGTATAAAGTCTCTTCAGAGCTTCTCAGAATAAAGACAAAGTCCTCTAAGCATAAGCCACTGCCTCTGTCTGGAACTTTTTGTCGACACACATATACAGCATATATGCACGCCATACACATGTGCACATGGGTATGGACATATGCATAGATGCACGCACTGACACACACAGCTGCACTCAGGACTTCCTGCAAACCTGTGTCTGCCCACAGCTGCTCCTGCCCCGCACTTGGCTGGCTCTCATGCATGCATTACCTCTCTTCAATCCTTTCCTGGCCTCTTGGGAGGGGACCATCCAGTAGCCCCGCTCCCTGGTGCTACCTGAATGAGAGGTTGCCACACTGTGTTCTAATCACCTGTTTACTAGTTTCTGGCTCAGAACCTGCCAGTTCAGTTCACTGAGATGTCAATGGTGGATAAGACCTCATGTGTGCCTCTCTCAGGAATTTGCATAATAACAGCTCTGAAGGGCTGGTTGTGGAATGAAGCCTTTGGCGTGGTCACCAGGAAGAAGGAAGAATTTCAGAGACAATACTTGGGGCGGGGCAAAGAATATATTCCTGGCATCCCAACATGTCTGTCAGAAGCTGCTTCCATTTCTTACTCTTAAATCCCCAGAGCGAGAACACCCCATCATTATTTCAACCCAAGGTTCCCTGAGTGCTGTTTGGAGTGTTTCCTAGTCATTCCAGAGAAAGCAGCCAGTGGATGTTGGCTTTTATTTGTAATGCCTGGTCTCTTCATCTTTAAAGCATAGGGGCCATGTCTTCTAAACCTCTTGTATCTTCTTCCTCTCCCAAGCACTAACACTGCATTGACATATATTAGATGTTCCAAATGCTTTTTACTTAAATAGAGAATATGGTTCAACTCATCTTTGCTGGCCCTTCTCTAGTGAACTGTGCCCGCCACCCACCCAGGCATGCCCAGGCAACTCCCACTCCTTGGCCCTGTTCCAAGCTGGGTCAAGTTGAGTTACCACTGGTGAAGGAGAGGAGCTGGTATGGGAAGATGAAGCAGGAGTCAAGCCAACCTTGGAACCACAGCATCAAAGCCGATGCCAGGACAGGGCCAGACAGAAGGCAGGGGGTGGGAGGGGTGAGAGGCAGAGCAAAGAGGAAGCTGAGATGAGCAGAAGACCTAGTAACAGCCCGGTTGGTCCAGTGCTGATCTCAGGGGACTAGACTTGAAATCTGGGTCCTACTTGAAATACTTGGATGTTTCCTCCCGGTCTCCTCCTTCACCAGGCATCCATAATCTGGCCCCACCTATCTTCCCTTCTTAATTTTTGGCAACTCCCCAGCCATAAGCCTTGGGTCCCTGCATGTGGATGATTCATCCACACCCTAAGCATGCTGGGAACTCCTCCATCACCCCTTCCCAAGTTACTCCCTCTGCTTAGAAATACCTATCCCCACATTCTCTACCTGGAAACTACTTTTTCTCTGGGGCCCAGATAAAACGCTCTTTCCTTTGTGTAGGCCTGTCCAGCCCTTTCCACCAGCTAAATCTCCATACTGCGTGGTGTCTATCCACCTTGCTGCTAGTTGTCCTCACACTGTACCCCAAAGTTCCAACAAGAGCCAAGTGATTATCCACTCATTAATTCAAGACTGCACTTAGGGCCTCTGATGTACCAGCAACTACTCGGCACTGGTGACCCAAAGTGAACAGAGTGCGTGCGTGCGTGCTGAGTCCCTTCAGTCATGTCTGACTCTGTGCGACCCTGTGAACTGTAGCCTGCTGGGCTCTTCTGGCCGTGGGATTCTCCAGGCAAGAAAACTGGAGTGGGTTGCCATGCCCTCCTCCAGGGGATTTTCTCAACCCAGGGATCGAACCCATATCTCTTACGTCTCCTGCATTGGCAGGCTGGTTCTTTACCACTAGCACCACCTGGGAAGTCTATAATTGAACAGAACATGCCCTCAAAAAGCACAGAGTAGTCCCAGGACATAAATACATAGTTATGGGGCTTCCCTGGTGGCCCAGTGGTTAAGAATCCGCTTTGCAATACAAGAGACACTACTTTGATCCGATTCAGGAAGATCCCACATGCCGCAGAGCGACTATGCCCGTGTGCCACAGCTACTGAGCCTGTGGTCTAGAGCCCATGAGTCAAAACTACCGAGCCCATGCGCAGCAACCACTGAAGCTTGTGCACATACAGCCCATGTTCTGCAACAAAAGCCACTGCAGTGAGAAGCCTGCGCACCACAACAAAGAGTAGCCCCCACTAACCACAGCTAGAGCAAGCCCTCGTGCAGCAGGGAAGACCCACTACATCCAAACTATAACATAACTAATTAATTAAAAAAATATAGTTATGATATGATAGCCAGGTGACAAGTGATGAGGAACATGCAGGGAAAGAATCTCAATTTATTAGGGCCACAAAGCCTGGCACGTCTTTCTTCTGCTTAAAATCTTCCCATAACATCCCTTGGCACTTAAAAATAAGTGAAAACACTTATTTGCCTTCTAGATCCCCCCCATGATCCAGTCCCTTGCTGGTCTTGTCCATCTCCTAACCCTCTCCAGGATGCAGCCCTCCAGCCTTCCACTACTATTTGGACACACTGAGCCCCTTCTGTCTCAGGGTTGTGTGTTTGCTATTTCTCTCCTGCATCCCTTCCTGCTCCCACTGCCTGGTATCCTTCAGCATCAGCTCAAATGCCACCTCCCCCAAAAAGTCAGAGTCACCTCCCCTGACCGCCCTCTCTAATGATACCATTGAATACCTACTGCCCTCACCCTTTCTCATGCACATTGCCCTTGTCTGTTTTCTCATTTGTGTGTTTGCTTGTTTAGTGTTTCTCCCACTCAGTTATCAGCTGCAAGGAAACTTAGTTTTGTTGCTCCTAGAATAAGAGTGAAATAAAAATTTGTGGATTAAGGTTGGGGTCAAATGGACCAGGTATACATGTACAGCCTATGTGACCTTCAGCAAGTTAAGTATGTCACTTCTGTTAGTCCAGTCTCTTTACCTGTCAAATGTGTGTAAGAACACTTGCCTTGCAGGATCATGGTGAGGGTGAAGACAGGTCTTTGTTGCTTTGCGCAGGCTTTCTCTAGTTGCAGTGAGCAGCGCACTTCATTACAGTTCGCATGCTTCTCATTGTGGTGGCTTCTCTTGTTGTGGAACACAAGCCAGGTGCACAGGCCTCAGTAGTTGGGGCATGTGGGCTCTAAGGCCCACGGGCTTCAGTAGTTGTTGCACACAAGCTCAGAGGTCGTGGCTTGTGGGCTTCAGAGCATGGGCTCAGTAGTTGTGGTGTATGCGCTTAGTTGCTCTGCGGCATGTGGGATCTTCCTGGAGCAGGGATAGAACCTGTGTCCCCTGCATTGGCAGGCGGAATCTTATCCACTGCACCACCAGGGAAGTCCCTGAGACACACTCTTCTTAAATGTCCTGGCTCACAGTACAGGTTGGCTAGATGCTGAGTGGTTGTATGAAACGAGAAGAGTACCAGTGGCCCACTCCTCTGAGCCTTGATACGACAGGCTCCCTGCTCTAACTTGAGCCTAACCATGGGTCCTCTATGTAATGGAGAGGGCTCCAAGGATGTGTAACAGTTCTAACTACTAACTGTCAGGTGAGATCCATCTGTTTCTGAACTATAACCAGTCAACTCAACTCATCAGTTCCATGGTAACCTTAAACTCGGTACATCCAGTCCAAACCCACTGCCTCCTCATAACTGTTCCCTTTGGTCCTCACACATAAAAACTAGCAGACAATCAACGGTGCTGGTCCATCAGTTAGGAGACTGATTCATTGTGAAGTGTCTGATAGAAAAATTGTTACCTGAACTATTAACAAAACTGAGAATGTAAACAGCCCAAGGCATTATCCATAGACAGAGGAGAGAGTTGGATTCTGCTTGGAGCTTCTTGGTTATTTCTAGAAGCTCCAGAGCTGAGGGATCAGGGAAGAAACCATGATCAGGCTTCCAAGAAGGACTCACCAAATCACCCAATCCCTTTGCATTAAATGCTGCACACAGAGGCCCATGAAGGCTCTGTGTTAGTTGCCTATAGCTGCTGTAACAAATTACCACAAACTTAATGGCTTAGAACAAGACACATTTATTATTTTACAATTCTGGAGGTCAGAAGTCTGAAATGGGCGTCACTGGACTAAAATCAAGTTGGCAGGGCTGTGTTTCTTCCAGAAGCTGTAGGGGAGAATGCACCCCTGCCCTTTCCCAGCTTCTAGGAACCACCTGCATTCATTGGCTCATAGCCCCTTCCTCTGTCTTCAAAGTTAGCAGCATTGCATCTTCCATTCTCTTTCTGACTCTCACCCTTCTGCTTCCCTCATATGAGGACCCTGATGATTAATCATGAAAGGTCCACTGGGGTAACCCAGGATGGATTCACTTCACTTAATCACATTTGCAAAGTTCCTTTTTTGCCAGGTAAGGTAACATATTCACAGGTTCTTGGGATCAGGATGTGGAGTTCTTTGAGCAGGCCATTATTCTGCTCAACCCTCAGTAGGATGAGCTTGGTTTGGGAGCACCAGGCCAGAACCCAGCTTCCTGCCTCCCTACCGACTCTGTTCAAAGTAGAATTCAGTGCGGGCTGAGGAGTCACTCTCCTTGGTAAGTCGCAGGGGCTGCTGGGGTTCAGAGGAGCTAGAGAGGAACCAGCCAGGCCAGGCAGCAGCCTCGAGCCTGAAAGCGGGGCCTGAGCTTCTCTGGAAGAAGGTGAAGCGGGTGGCCTCTTCTCCGCCCTTGTACAGGTCCTCAATGTTCACATCCTGGGGGGGCGAGGCAGAGGAGGCTGGATGGGGCAGCTGACTGTCAGCCCTTGCGGCTTCTGGGGCTTGGCCAAAGAGGGAACCAAAAGGTGAGTCTTTCCCCAGGGAAATTCCCTCTGCAGGTTCTAGAGGGAAGGGTCTGGGCACTGGGTGCAGAGGGAGATGGTGGAAATCCAAACAAGAGGGATGTGTGGACCTTGCTGGACCACAGATGGGCATAGAGATGCCAGAACACCCTGGAGCACCCCTGTAGGGGTCCCCAGCACAGGGTGCGATTGCTCACCTCCAGCTGCAGGGAAGGCCCCTCCCCTGTCTCCACACATGCCAGGCAACGGCTACCTCCTTGGACTCCCAAGAAGATGGGGAACTTGGTGCGTTCCAGGCCTCTGTTGGGCAGTATGCAGATGGTCTCTTGGAGGGAAGAAAAGAAGAGAACCAGGTGCTGAGGGGACCCCAGATTGCAAGCTCTTAAGCGAGCTAGAGCTTGGGAAGGAAGGAACTGGGCCAGGGCACAGCTGACCTGGCCCCTGCGTGCAGGCTGGGACTCCTATCAAGGCCCTGATCCCTCACTGGGAGAGCTCTCCCTGCCTCAGTTCTCACTGTCACTGGAGACAGAAGGGAAAGGAGAGCCTGGGACAGATGGAGTTTGTGTGAGTCCCAGGAGGTTGAGGCCCCAGATGCTCACCTNGCTGACCTGGCCCCTGCGTGCAGGCTGGGACTCCTATCAAGGCCCTGATCCCTCACTGGGAGAGCTCTCCCTGCCTCAATTCTCACTGTCACTGGAGACAGAAGGGAAAGGAGAGCCTGGGACAGATGGAGTTTGTGTGAGTCCCAGGAGGTTGAGGCCCCAGATGCTCACCTGCATGACAGTTGTCTGCATCGGGATCTCCCACCAGGAACTGGCCATCTCTCATGTACAGAGCCTTCTGCTCTGCATCCTTAATTCTGAAACAGGAATTGATGCTGATTGCCCACTCCCTTCAGACACCCCGGGTCCCCCAGCCCTTCTGCCCCAGGCTCTGAATGACCTGCTCGTTGGCAGTTCTGTGTTGAGTCCTGCCCCAGGCCACGGGTGCGAGGCCTTGCACCACGGCCACAGAAGTAGAACCTAGAACCAAGATCACCTGCAAAGTTGACTGAGCCCTTTTGTAACCATTCCCCAAAGCCCCCTGATCATCGCTAACAAGCTTCCTGACTCCTAATTTGCAGTTCTGTGTTGAGTCCTGCCCCAGGCCACGGGTGCGAGGCCTTGCACCATGGCCACAGAAGTAGAACCTAGAACCAAGATCACCTGCAAAGTTGACTGAGCCCTTTTGTAACCATTCCCCAAAGCCCCCTGATCATCGCTAACAAGCTTCCTGACTCCTAATTAAGCAAAGATGCCTGCTCCAGTAAACACCCATAACACCCCAACGCCATCCTTCCAGCAGGGATTATCTTTGTCCTGAGGCTGTAAGAATCAGCTATTAACTCATGAAAACTATCTTCCCCTGGTCTGTCAGGAGGTCAGCCCACTGCACTTGCAGTGTCCTCCTTATCTCTGCTCTTTGTTCTTAATAAACTCACTCCCTTCTGAAATGCTGTCTGTCTGGAAATTCTTTCCCAACCCACACTTAGACTGCCCCAACATCCTGCAGATGAGAAGTAGGGATGCTACTCCATCCAAAAGTAGGTCAAGACCAGGTTAGCCATAGGCTATAGGAAAGTTCTCCTGGGACTGGGCATTTTTCAGAGACTGCATCTCTGTCTTTACCAAGCTCGGCCCCTGTCAGGCCCTCAGGGCAGTGATGGGAGTCAGGGTCTTCTCACTGAGGTGTACAGAGTTTTCCTGACCCTCCAGCCCTCCAGCATGCAAGTATGTAAGGGGTGGGGTGGGATGGGTGGAGTAGGCCGCTTTGGGTGTACCAGATACAGTCAGCAGAGAGTCAGAGCAGGGCCCTGATGACTGGCAGTGGGGTTGGCAGTGGTTCTAAAGATCAGTGTGGGAGGGTAAACATGCGCAGGGAGGCTGAAAAGGAACCATGGTGAGTCTGTGCAGATCAAAGCCATGCCCGTAAGGTTAACCCATTGCTGGCTGGTTTCGGAGATGGCCATCAGTTGCTGTCAGGCCTGGGGATGCTCTTTACCTTCAAGGGCAGAACCTCTGGGCCAACACCACCACCTCTAGGGGATTCTTCTTACTCAGTAACAGCTAATTATAATACCCTGAGCTCATAATCACTGAGAGGGGAGAAAAAAGGGCTGTCAGAGTATGAATGGATAAAAAAGATGTACATATACACAATGGAATCATAGCCTGTCATAAAAAAGAATGAAATAATGACATTTACAGCAATGTGGATGGACCTAGAGATTACCATACTAAGTGAAGTAAGCCAGACAGAGAAAGACGAATATCATATAAAATATTGTTTATCTGTGAAATCTTAAAAATAACACAAATGAACTTACTTACAAAACAGAAAGAAATTCACAAACATAGAAAACAAGCTTATGGTTACCAAAGGGGACATGAGAGGCATAAATAAGGAGTTGGGATTAAAATATACACACAACTAAATACAAATAAATAACTAATAAGGACCTACTGTATAGCATAGAGAATTGTACATATATACTGCTGCTGTTGTTGCTGCTTATTCACTAAGTCTTGTCTGACTCTTTGCGACTCCATGAATTGTAATCCACCAGGCCCCTCTGTCCATGGGATTTCCCAGGCAAGAATCCTGAAGTGGGTTGCCATTTCCTCCTCCAGGGGATCTTCCTGACTCAGGGATTAAATCCATGTCTCCTGCTTAGCAGGCAGATTCTTTACCACTGTGCCACCAGGGGAAGCCCATCTATCTATCTATGTATAACTGAATCACTTTCTGGGCACCTGAACCTAACACAGTATTGTAAATCAACTATAATTCAATTAAAATTTTTTAAAAAGAATGGCTGCAATTTTAAAAAAAGAAAAGAAAAGGGAGGGTGGTGGAGCTGGAGAACAGACACCCCGAAGGCCCCAAATCACCCTATCACAAGGCAGAAAGTTCTCACCACGGACTTGTCTATCACTGGACTCTGAGAATCCACCAAGGTGCCCCGAGTCCAGCCAGTTCCAGGCCCTCTGAATCGCCCTCCTTTGAGGCCATTCAGGAACACATCTAGCTGAGCTGGCAGGGGTATGAGCCATGACTGTGCCTTGGGGCCAGCTCTGGGAAACAGGATGGAAGGTACCCCCAAAGAGTTCAGCCAAGAGACATTCCCTGGGGCTTAGATGGAGGTGGGTGGGCTCCAGCCTCACAGTTTGAGGAAGAACCTGGCTTAGACCCTTTCCCACTCCCCAGCCTGGCCTTAGAGACACCATCCTGACCTCCTTTGGGCAGCACTTCTAGGAAGAACCTCCAGCCTGCACCAGGGATGGGCAGGATCTCCCTGCAGTTAGAGAGCATTGCTCTGGGGGAAACTTTGCCAAGACTGTGACCTACCAGAGGTTATCCAAACTCCCCCGTTCTATTCCATATGGAAAACAGCACATGCATGAGACGCAGACTTCTGTTCTGGGGAAGAAATTGTCCAAAAACTGAAGCCAGTGACCTCTATACAGATCCCAGACCACAGAGCTTCACACAGCTCTGCTCCTGCCAGTTGGACCATCTGTCCCTAGAGCTTTTCCCTGAAATGATCACTTTCAGAAAGGCCATTCTAGAATCCAGCACAGAAAGAACCCCAGAGCCAATCAGGGCATGAGGCTGGGAGGAGTTGGAGAAGAGTCCAGAAAAGTAAATACAAAGATGGCTAGGGCTGAGGCTAAAGAATAGATCTTTCTCTCACCAAGGAAGAAGGGAAAGAGAAGAGAAGAGGAAAGAAAGCAGATATGTAGAGGAAATGGGAGAAAGGTAGAAATGAGGAAACAGGGCTCAGAGAGGGAGAGGGTGATCCTGAGCAATATTTTGGGAATCTACAAGATGGAAGTCCTGCAGATGGCAGGACTTCCAACCATCTCAACCTCCCTGAGCTCCTGGCCTGGAAGGATGGCTGTAGTCAAGGTGCCTTTTAGTACAGGACCTGCCACTTGATCACCTTGAACAAGTCATTTCCTCTCCCTCAGCTTTGCAGTGAGAGGTTGAGTATTGGTGAGGACAAAGGATCATGGGACACCAACAGGAGTACAAATTCTGGATAGATGTTGGTGACGTGAATCAAGGTCTTAAAGCATTCTGTGTACTTTGTAATTTCATCTGTTTTCCATATTCTAAGGGAAGAATAATGAATTGCCCAAGTATTTAATAATAAAGATGTTCATGGCATCATATTTTATAATAGCAAGAAATTGGAAATAATCTATCTTCCCATAATAGGTGACTGGTAAAAATGGTAAATAAGAAAGTGGATAAAGAATCTGGCTAAAATACAGAAGACATGGGTTCAATCCCTGGGTTGGTAAAATCCCCTGGAGAAGGAAATGGCAACCCATTCCAGTATTCTTGCTTGGGAAATCCCATGGACAGAGGAGACTGGAAGGCTACAGTCCATGGGGTCGAAAAGAGTCGGACACAATTTAGAAACTCAACAGCAACAAAAATTATGGTAAATAAGATGGATGAAACTGGAACCTATTATACAGAGTGAAGTAAGCCAGAAAGAAAAACACCAATACAGTATACCGACACATATATATGGAATTTAGAAAGATGGCAATGATGACCCTGTATGCGAGACAGCAAAAGAGACACAGATGTATAGAACGGACTTTTGGACTCTGTGGGAGAGGGAGAGGGTGGGATGATTTGGGAGAATGGCATTGAAACATGTATACTATCATGTAAGAATGAAGCACCAGCCTATGTTCGATACAGGATACAGGATGCTCGGGGCTGGTACACGGGGATGATCCAGAGAGAGGATATGGGGTGGGATGTGGGAGGGGGATTCAGGATTGGGATCTCATATACACCCATGGTGGATTCATGTCATTGTATGGCAAAACCAATACGGTATTGTAAAGTAAAATAAAGTAAAAATTAAAAAAAAATATATGGTAAATAAGGAAGTATGTGTACATGAAAGACAATGTTGTGGAAAAACATTTTATGATATATAAATGTTCAAAATTCCAAGTGAAAAGTGCAGGTTATAAATAATGTGTACATTATGTTTCCATTTAAATCTACCCCATGGACTGCAGCCTACCAGGCTCCTCCATCCATGCGATTTTCCAGGCAAGAGTACTGGGGTGGGGTGCCACTGCCTTCTCCGTAAATCTACCCACATACATAGAAACAAAGATGATCAATATATTACAGCACTTATCTATGGCTGACATGATTATGGGTGATTTTTATTTATTTATTTTGGCATTTCAACATTTTTCTTTATATGAATATGAATTTCCTTTGTGAATGAATGAATGAATGAAAGTTGCTCAGTAATGTCCGACTCTTTGCAACCCCATAGATTGTAGCCCATCACTGTCCTCTGTCCACGGAATTCTCAAGGCAAGAATATTGGAATGGGGGAAGTATATGCTAAGTTTCAATTTTTTAAAAAAGGAAGTTTTCAGTCCAAGTCATTAGTTTTCCAGAATGTGCCTGCCCATTGAATCACCTGGAGGACTCTTGAGAAGTACTATTTCCTGGACTGAAGTTTCTTGAAATTACTTTGTGATCAACTGGGCTGGGGAAACGGTTCAAAAGTTCAGTTCTTCTCACTCTAATTTTTTAAAAAAGGAAGTTTTCAGTCCAAGTCATTAGTTTTCCAGAATGTGCCTGCCCATTGAATCACCTGGAGGACTCTTGAGAAGTACTATTTCCTGGACTGAAGTTTCTTGAAATTACTTTGTGATCAACTGGGCTGGGGAAACAGTACAAAAGTTCAGTTCTTCTCACTCTTGAATGAACATATAAATCATCTGCAGCTCTTGTTAAAATACAGATTCTGATTCCCTAGGTCTGGGGTGACCTAAAACTGCATTTCAAACATGCAACCAAATGATATTAATGCTGGATGACACTTTAAGTATCAAAGGACAGATGACCCCCCAGCCCTTATAGGCTGACAGCAGGATGGCTGCTGACGCAAACCCACTTGATGCTGCACTCACTCTCAGCCAAACTATTGGAGAAACTTTGGTTGGAGCAGCAGAAATATGGGCAACCTGGTACTGTGTCAAGGGGCAGACCATGTAGAGGGCGAAGCGTGAGGCCAGACAGACAGGCTGATGACCCCCCCATCCCCCACCAACTCTTGGTCAGTGTCAATTCAGAGCCAACGGAAATTCAAGAATGGTCCAGTCCAGCAGGATCTCTGGGACTCTAGAAGCCTCTTTTCCTGGTCTGGCCTCAAACCTGTGTCTCTCCTAAAGACCCCCAAATCAGGAATCCCTGCCTGGGGTCTTGGTATAGATTATGATGTATAGAAGTGGGTAGGAACGAGAAGTCGGCTTCTAGCTCATCAGAGAGCCTGGGTTCCTGGTGTGGAGCATCTGCCATAGTCCTTCCCAAAGTACCACATTCTCCCCAAAGCTTTCCCTTCCCAGTTGTCTCCAAGTGACATTTCACTGGACGTTAGGCTATAGCCCTCTCTGGACACCATCTCTGGCTACCTCAGTTCTCATCAATTCACCTGTCCTGGACCCAATATCACCAAAAAATATCCCCAGGCTTCCTTAAGCTCTTTCGCTCATCACACTCACATTGATCCCACCCTCTCCTTCATCCTCCTACACACTGTCTCCATCAAATCTGTTCTCTCCAAGACCAGTATTAACTTCTATAGAGTCAAACCCAATGACTTTTTTGATTTGTCAGATCTTTGGCAACTGCCTCCCTTGGATCCCTTGATATTGATTCACACCTCTCCATTCTCTGCTTCTCAGGTCCATTGTGGATTCTTCCTTTTTTGTGGGGGTCATCCCTAAACCTTGAATTCACAAGCTAACATCCTAAGCACTTTTCTTTCTTATCCCATGGAGCTACAATCCATCCATTTCCACAGGTGCAATGATCATCTTTCTCTGATGCCTCCCAACCCAGACTGATCATCCTCCTTTATCTCCAGCAGCCTCCAGGATACCACCCTCCAGATATCCTGCTGTCATTCTCAACCAAATGCATCTAAGGTCAAATTCATCTTCTCTTCCTCCAAGTCCATTCATCCTTCCCAGTATCATTTTTCTTGCTGCCATAATATTCCTCTAGACAGCGAGATCAAAACCTGAGAACTGTTGACAATTTCTCCTACTTTCCCGACTCTGTGACAGACTGATCAACAAGTTCCAATCAACTATGTCTTTAAAATATAACCTTTGCTTTCTTCAAAGCCACTAGAATTGTGCCTATATTCCTGGTTTCCCCGCCTCAGTACAGCCCAACCTATCTGAGGTTTCTGGACTTGTTTCCTAAGTACTGCTTTCATCACAGCCCCACCCCACTCTAGTCGACAGTGGTTTCCCACTGTACGATACACTTTTCTAGGTGTATCTTACTTCTCTGTGGACACTGAACCACCTCCCAGGCAATGAGACTTCTTTCTTATTTTCCTCATAGGTATTTTCAAAGTTATCTTTGATTTCCCTACCTCCAAAGTCATCCCATCTCATTGTTATCCATTCAGATCTTTTGGCATTAAGGTCACTGGACATGGATATAGATAATTATAGATGGATAATTGTAGAGGATGATCAACCTGGGCTTGGGAGGCATCAGAGAAAGATGATCATTGCACCTGTGGAAGTGGATGGATTGTAGCTTCATGGGATATGAAAGAAAAGTGCTTAGGATGTTAGCTTGTGAATTCAAGATAGATGATAATATACCATAATTATAATACCATTATTATTATCTATAGTTGAGTATCTAGTTCTGCCAAGTTAATTATCAGCTCAGACTTACAAAGTCATGTCACTTAACCTCCAATCTTCAGTTTCAGCATCTATAAATCATGGAATTAGAGTATGTGGTTATTAAAATTCTTTCCAGATCAAACTATCAGTGATTCTATGACTCAGTGTTTAAAGACTATTTTCTTTACCATTGCAATCCTACTCTGAACTCCCACTAAGTTTCGTTGTGTTATTTATTGTTTTATATGTAGACATTTATTTCCCTTTTTAAATTGAACAGGCTCTTTAGTCCACAAAACAAAGCTTATAGCTCTCTCCACCTGCCCCAACTGAGATACATCCATGCTTACAAGTAGAACAGAAGCACACACTGCAGATTCAAATGGAAGTTTGGTTCTAGAATTAACTCTATTACAAGTTTGTTTTGCCACCTTGGAAAGTCCTTTTTTTGTCCCTAGGCCTCCAATTTCTTATCTTTAGAATGAGAGGCTAGGCAAGATCAGTATTTTTCAAAACTATTTTAAGTTTCAAAGAAAAGTTTTCATGGAAACCTAAGGAAAATTAAATGGATCAAATGTACCTGCTTAGCAGAATCAGAGAGAAATGGAGATATGAGAATCCAGTTAACACTGACCACTGAAGCAGGCACTGAGTGTATATGTCAATCTCAACTTCCCAATTTATCCCACACTACACCTTTCCCCTCAATAAACACTCTACTCTATATAAAATAGATAACTAATAAGACCCTATTGTATAGCTCTACACAATATTCTGTAATGACCTAAATGGAGAAAGACTCTGAAAAAGGAGTGGATATATTTGTATATCTGGAGAAGGAAATGGCAACCTGGGAAATTCTATGGACAGAGAAGGCTAGTAGGCTAAGTCTATGGAGTCTCAAAGAGTTGGACATGACTGAGCAACTAAACAACAACTAAGGAAATGGCTACCCACTCCAGTATTCCTGCCTGGAGAATTCAACGGACNTATATCTGGAGAAGGAAATGGCAACCTGGGAAATTCTATGGACAGAGAAGGCTAGTAGGCTAAGTCTATGGAGTCTCAAAGAGTTGGACATGACTGAGCAACTAAACAACAACTAAGGAAATGGCTACCCACTCCAGTATTCCTGCCTGGAGAATTCAATGGACAGAGAAGCCTGGTGGGTTACAGTCCATGGAGTTGTAAAAAGTTGGACAAGACTGAGTGACTTTCACTTTCACTGTTAATAGATATTCTCTCTGTATGCCTAGAAGGATCTGTGAGTCTGAGATCCTTGGAAATTAACAAATTAATTAACAAACCATGCCCTCATGACAGATCTGATGGAAAGAAAAAGATAAACCATCAGTGGGGTAGATGCAATAAGCCCACAGGTTTTTACACTGGAAACTTTGATTGTTCTAAATAACAAGGACATGTCTGTGTGGACGCCAGTAAAGAATGGACTCCGCCTTGGCCCTTACCTCCCTGGCTACCTCTCGGAGATAGGGGGAGCCTGATGTTTCTCTCAGCATGCCAAGCTGCTGATCCCATTTCTTTGGTGCCTTCTGAGTTGAAAGAAATGTCTTATGAAACAAGTCTCACTCATTTGTACAAGGTGCTGACTGGCTAGCGAGGCCAGGGCCTGGTCATGGGTGGCTGGGAAATTTCCCTTCCTTAGGGAAATGTGGAAGAATGAAATGGCAACCCACTCCACTATTCTTGCCTAGAGAATCCTGTGGACAGATGAGCCTGGTGGGCTGCCGTCCATAGGGTCGCACAGAGTCGGACACAACTGAAGCGATTTCGCATGCATGCATAGCATGCATGCATGCATACATATATAACTGATTCACTTTGCTCCACAGCACAAACTAACACAACAATGTAAACCAACTATGCATGCATGCACACACACTCAGCCACTTTAGTCGTGTCCAACTCTTTGCAACCCTATGGATTGTAGCCTGCCAGGTTCCTCTGTCCATGGAATTTCCCAGGCAAGAATACCAGAGTGGGTTGCCATGTCCTCCTCCAGGGGATCTTCATGACCCAGGGATCAAACCTATGTCTTCTGCATTGCAGGTAGATTCTTTACCTGCTAAGCCACGAGGGAAGCCTATAAATCAACAATAAAATTTTTTTTAATTTTTAAAAATTAAAAAAAATATTAATTACACTGCCCCCTGCTCCAAAGGTACTGGGGCATCCCTAAGGAAAATCAAGCTTCATCAAACATTGCTGGGTACCACTGGCCTAAATGATTTCTTCTGAAATTACTTTCTAAAATCTGTGCTCCTTGAGGACTTCCCTGGTGGTCCTGTGATTAACAATCTGCCTTGCAATGCAGGGGACATGGGTTTGATCCCAATCAGGGAACTAAGATCCCACAAGGTGCAGAGCAGCTAATCACTTGAGCCACAACTAGAGAGTCCGTGTGCCACAACAAAAGATCTTGCATGCTGCAACGGAAGGTCCAATGCAGCCAAATAACTTAAAAGTATTTTAAAATTTATTTAAAATCTGTTGTCCGAAACATTTAAAAACCTTGACATGACTTAGCTATACCTTCTCCTCAAATTATTTTATGTGTCCCTAGACTTATTGCTTGGAGAATCCCAGGGATGGGGGAGCCTGGTGGGCTGCCGTCTGTGGGGTTGCACAGAGTCGGACACGACTGAAGCGACTTAGCAGCAGCAGCAGCAGATTTATTTAGCATCCTATGATATCTATGTAGGGGATACCTTGCTAACTAGAAAGCTTGCCAGGAGGAATTAAAGGGAGGTGGCCAATCAGAGTTATTGACAGAGGGAGAAGAAAAGAGAGAAAGAGAGAACACTGCCTTCCACCACTGACCTGCAGATCCTGGGTGCCTGGAACCTCCAATTGATTTCTCCAGGCTGTCTACACTGAGTTTATATTGCCTGATCAGGGTGGGTCAGCCTGTAGCAATGTTTATAATTAGCTCCAGGATGGGGAAGAAAGGCGTTGGGATTCCAAAAGGTCTTTTGCACAGTCTATATAATAAGAAGGTGGGAACATTAATGAATGTTTGTTAAAGGGGAGAGAGTCGCCCATAAAGCCTTTGCAGAAGCCAAGTGCTGGGACCCTGCTCAAAGCTACTGTCGTTGATACTGATATTGATGGTTTTGGCAGCCAGATAAATGATGCTGGGGTCAGACATCTTCATATCACCTTCCCTTTGCTGCCCATGGGGCTCCATCTAGCCTTAGGGAGACAGAAGAGGCAAGAGTGAGTGTGTCTGAAGGGCCTAAGGACAGATTTTTGTCCGTAGCCAGGCTGTGGCCATCAAGGCAATGTGAGAATGGGAGTTGATGATATTGTGAATAGCCCCTGTTGGGGAAGATGAAAGGGATGTCTTCGTTTTTCAACAGGCTCTATTAGTTGGTACCAGCTTGATGAGATGAATGTCTAAAGAAATCTACTGCAGTCAGAAGACATTGACTTTAGATATATCCTGGGATTGAGCAGGCGCCCTGTGCCCTAGACTACAAGGGCATATGACACAGTGTGAGCAGGGCAGGGGTGAAGAACACCTGGGCCTCTGATTGATACTGCTTAATTCAGTCCATCTAGCCGCTTATCTGTCCATCCATCCATCTATCAATCAATCCATCAGTTCATCTACCTATTCATCCATCCAACCATCAGTACATCTACCCATCCACCCATCCATCCATCCATTTACCCATCCATCTGCCCATCAGAATGTCTACATCCATCCACCCTCTTACAAGGGGCAGAGACACTTAGGCATGGTATTCTCTGGGGACCAACTGCTTTATTGTAATTCTCCCTCATGGGTCATTTGCAAAGTTTCATAAAGGGCTCGATGAGGACATGGGAGAGGTCAATCCTATACCCAGATGTCTGCAGAGTGAACAATGAAAAAAGACGGGCAGAGGTGGAAACAGATTTCTGTTTTCTAAGGCCAATAGTCATTCTTCACCCCTTCTCCCAAACTCTTGTCCCCTCGTCCCCTCAATGGAAAAGGTCAAAGCACAGAGTATTATACCAGGCAACCAACGAGTGCTCACCGAGCATTCACAAAGACCCGTAACAGATGCATGTAAGACATGGTCCCTGTTATTAAGTAGCTTTACAGTCTGACTAGGAGCTAAGTCATAGACACTTGAAAAGACTGGACTCTCTAATCTCTGAGCCCAGGGAATACTGAAGACAATAGAGGAGAGACCCTCCTTGAGTAGAAAGATAATTTCTTAGAATTGAAAGGGCTTTAGACCTTTATATAATTCCTCCTCTTTCAACTACTCCCGTCAGCTCATCCCTGCTAAAACCCTTTTGAATTCTATCAGCCTACAGTGATACAGCAATCACACTTGAAGCTGGAAAAAGCTTCAAGAATGAGGTAGAATTTTAGCTACTCCCTGCAGGGTGGGTCCATTTTGACAGGCAGAAGAGGGTGAAAGAATATTCTGGGTGGAGGAATAGTCACCACATTTGACACTCTCTGGATTCCAATAATTTGCCAAACATTACACAAGGTGCTTGGAAACAAACCGGGGCAGACTTTACCTTGAGGTGATCTCAGGAGCCTCAGATCCCAAGTCAACTTATTACAAGGAGGGGGAGTTGGCCTACAGGGGAGCACAAAGCACTGCCAGAGCTGATGACCGCGGCTCTCAACTCAGCAAGGGCTCCTGGGAGGAGGTGACGAGACGAGACCTTTTCTGGGCATGTGGGCAGACAGTGTGCACCAGGTCTGTTCTCAGCAGCCCCGAGAGGCCTGTGGCAGCAGCTTGCTGTCCGCTGCCTGAGGCCTCGTGCTGCTTCTGGGCTGGAGCTGCTGAGGCCCCTGGAGCCAGACCCTCCAGCCTGGCCTCTCCCTCGCTGATCCTTCAGCTGCAGCTGAACCTGCCAGGCTGGTCTGACTGGTGAGGTGCAGAGGGGACACGTGGATGTGCCATTTGGACCCCTCCTCTGGCTTCTGCTGTGATTCCCCGTGGTTTAGGCAGGGACCCTGGAGTCACAGCCTCTGGCCCATATGTCTGAAGGTGCAAAGGTAGTTGAGAAAGATCTAAACCTTGCGGAAACAGAATATTCAACCAATTTAGTATGGTCAGCTTTTAAAAATATATATGTTTGTTTTACTCGGCTGTGTCGGGTCTTAGCTGCCACACTTGGGACTTTGGTAATTCACATGGAATCTTCCATTGCAGTACACACACTCTCTAGTCGTGTCACTTGGGCTCCGGCAGTTGTGGCACAGGGGCTTAGTTTCTCTGCAGCATGTGGGATCTTAGTTCTCCCACCAGGGATCAAACTCATGTCCCCTGAACTGCAAAGCAGATTTTTAACCACTGAACCCTGAGGGACATCCCTGATCAGCTTTTTAAGTTTCATATTTGGGGAAATAAAGGGACTGGTGTTCATTTTGAGCAAGACAATAAAAGTACTGGAGAAAACTGCAATCATAATAACGTAAATGATTTATTTCTCTTCCCCTAGTCATGTATTGCTGGATAACAGGTGACCTGACCCAAAACCTTAACAACATAAAGCAGGAACACTTATTTTCTCAGGGTTCCTAAGGACTGCGCTGAGCTTCGCTGGGTGATTCTGCTTCAGTCTCTCATTGGGTTACAGTCACTCAGAGGTACATCACATGAAGGCCTAGCTGGGCTAGAGGCGGAGCTACAGTCAAGGTCAGTTGCGTGGCCGTTGTCAGGAGCCTTCATGTTCCACCGCTGGGTCTCCTTGTAGGGCAGCTCACACATAGCAGGTGGCTTCCCCCAGAGCAAGTGAACAAAGAAACAGACCAAGATAGAAGCCACAGTGTCTTTTATAACTTAATCTCACAAGCTACATAACATTGTGTTGTTATGTGTTGTTAATAGAACATAACATTCCGTTGTGTTCTATTGGTCATGGAAACAACTGTGGTTCAATGTGGGAGGGAGCACAGGGGTGGGGCACGAATGCCAAGCGACTGGGGATCATCAGTCACTCCAGCTTCATTGTGGAACAATTAGAAAATACAGATAAATAAAAAGAAGGAAAGAAAAATCACCTCTAATAGCATTACCCTGACATTGCTAAAATGGAAGTCAACTCTTTCGGACTTTTGTTTCTATGCAGAAATATATATAAATAAGTTTTTTTCATTAAATTGTAATTACAAGATATGCTACTTTGTAACTCGTTTTTCTCGCTTAATATGTCATGAGCATCTTCCCACGTGAAGAGACATCAGGATCTTGGGTTTTAATAGTACCTTGGATTTCAAAAGGTATGACATGCCCATTTTCCGTCTTCTGAGTTGAAGCCACTTCCCCAGACACCACCACCCTCTCCTATCCATGGCTGAAACACGAAGGTGGAGATGGAAAAGGCAGCATATGATGGCGGCTGAGTTAAAGAGAAGGGGGCAGGGCCTGAGTCCTCAGCTCTGTGAACACTCTCCCTCTTCTGCACAGTGGGGCCCTCGTGTGGCCGGCTGGTGGCCCTGATAGACTCAACCAGAGATGTGCTGCCCTGTGGGGCTAACAGCTACCAGGTACTTTATCACAAAGCATGGAGGGTTCCCACCACTCCCCTGACCCTGACTCATGACAGGTTTATTTCATGGGGCTTTTTCAAGGATACACACCAGTAGTGCCAATCAGCAGAAGAGGAAACTGTACAAAGCCCCAAATCTCAGAAGGATTTACCCAAACTGGGAAACAAGTGCAGCAAGACTGGCAGCATGCCCAGCCCTCAAAAGTGGGCGCCGTGAGAGCAGAAGCAGAGGCAGAGGGACACCACGGGTGTCCTCCTACGCCTCCAGGCCCTGCCAGAGCTGGCCTGCAGGCAGCCCTGGAGATACGTTGCCCTAGTCACATTGCTGGAAGTAGAAGTCAGTGATGGGGTCATCCCAGCTGGTGTCCTTCTGGAGTTGGGTGATCTGTAGAGGCTGGTCAGCTTCAGGCACCGTGCAAAGAAACCAGCCTGGGTAGGCAGCTGACTCAAAGCTGGAGGTGAGCCCCGTGTCCCGCCGGTAGAAGGTGAATTTCTTAGACTTCTCAGCACTGTGGTAGAGCTCCATGATGTTCACTGGCTGTGGACAGAGGGCACGACTGGTGAGGGACAGGAGCAAGCGGGAGAACATAAGGAGGCAGAGCCGCGATCAACGGAACACTGCGAGGGAGAGGTGCCCCAGCCACCACAGCAGCAGCAGCGTCTTGGACTTGGTGAAGCCAGAGAGTGGTGAGGCTGCCGCCACAGGACCCACCTCTAGCTTCAGGGCTGGTTCCTGCCCTGTCCCACACGACAGGCACTGGCTCCCACCCTGGACGCCCAGGATGACTGGAGAAAGCTTGGCATCCAGAGACCGATTGGGGACAACGCTGATCTCCTCACCTAGAGGAAGGAAGGGGATGTGGGAACTTTGACTGCCCTTCCTCTCTCTCCCCCACTGTGGGCTGTATCGGACACCCTCCCCACCATCTGGACAGAAGGGGAGCTTCATAGCAGCTGTCATGTAGGGAAGGGTGGTCTCCTAAGGTGGTCCAGTGAACATCAAGACACATAGGACCATGAAGATGATACTCTCTTCCACCCCCACATCCACTCCCTTGTCCAGGGTCAAAACTTCAAACCCCAAGGGAAATTTGATCACCTCTTTCAATGCCCCTTGACCCTCCAGACTTTTCTGTAACCTGTCTTGATAAAACTCCCAATTAGAGTTATTTGGACATCTTTCTACCCTCCTGTGAGAGTCCTGAGATCAGAAAAAGGTCTCATTCCTCTCTATATAATTCCTCCATCTCTCTCTCTCTCTCTCTCTCTCTCTCACACACACACACACACACACACAACCTCACAGAGAGCTCTACCTGGCCCTAACACCTGGTAACAGTGTTCCAGGTGTGTCCTGCTTAGTGAGCAGGCCCAGTCACACTGTGAGCACCAAGCCCGAAGGTGCCACCTGCCCCTCTAAGTCTCACCACACTCTGAGTGACCAAGGACCCTCAGAGAGCCAAGGGGACCCAGAGTGAGGAGGCAGAACCCCCTCTCACACGAGGAAAGATTTAGACAGCCCGTGTTAGTGCTGTCCTCAGCAAGGGCTACCTGGAAAAGGGATGTTCCTCCACCTACCGAGGAAATGACAAAACAGCCATCTTGGAAAAGAATCCCACCTCTGTACAGAGGCTTCCGGTGCATGGCGCCATTCTGGAAAGTGTGGTAGTTCGTTTGTCCTTGCTCAGAGCCTGGCTTTTTGATGCCCTATCTACTGTGTCAGGTCTGTAGGTTTGTGCCAGTTGTTAAGTCCTCTTCAGAACCCCTCCCTCGGAGCATATGGAGACCTAGGGAAGTAGGGGCAGGTTTTGGCCACCAACCTTTAATGACCTTCCCCGCTTGTAGGCCTCCGGCTAGAAGCTGATTATCATGCAGGTAAAGCACCTTCAATGCTGCATCCTTCATTCTGAAATATCAGGACAGGATGACACTCAGTCAGGGGAGGGGTTGCTCCAGCTTGCCTGGGCTCTCGAGACGCCCCCAGTCTCAGGCACTATCGCTCTCTCTTCCCACCGAGCCGGAAGTAATGGCACAGCGTTCTCTCCCACCCCCGGCGGCGCATGCCTATCACTGGGACAACACCACAGCCTCCCATCTGAGTCTGGGACTTTCTCCTTCACCCTCTGCAATCTTTTTTACACTAACCGGACTCTTTCGTGTGCCATGTTGGAAAAGAAACTAAACTGTGGGTCAGAGTCCTGGGTTCTCACCCTGGCTCTGCCACCATCATCGCAATAGACAAATGGTTCACTCTCTCTGGGCCTGAGTCTCCTCATGGCTAAACTAAGAAGATGGGATAGATGCTGTTCAGGCCTTTTCAAGGTTAAAATGTGCCTTGATCAAATTCTACCTTTACTTCTTCTGCTTGGTGCATTGATTAATATTTCCACTTGCCTATATAATCCCTACTATGTGAAGGATTTCTTTACATTTAAAATGTTTTCATTTTGCTTTTCAAATTTAATTCACATTTACAATCTCAGTTGATTTTCTGACATCTTGTGAGGTGAAAGATGTATTCTGAAGGGGTTTCTTCCAGATGTCATATGGGGAAAAAAAGTATGCTATATACAAATTGCCTAAATGTTGGCTAAACACAAAGAAATCTCTACTTCAAAGTAGCTAATATGCTGAGTTGTGCTACAATCCTCTTCGAAGGGGACATAGAAAGCCTATTTTCCACATTTCCTTGACCAAAGAGCACCACTGTATAAAGCCACTCATAAGACTAGCTTCTCTTGGGGGGCAAGCTATACTAGACCCTGAGCTCAGTAAGAGCAAGAGTCTTCTCATTCACTGTTCCAAGTCCAGAGTGGAGCGCCTGACTCAGCACAGCCCAGTGGACAGAGAGACTGACAGAAGAGTTTTGCTAATGCTATTTTGTCCCAAAAGGCAGTAAGGAAGTAGTGCCTGAATTGACTTCACTTCACTGCATTGGAGGGCAGGGATGGTAGGTAACAGTAGGGATCCAAGCTCCTAACTGCATTTCTCATTATGATGGACAAGGCCACAGCTCTTTTCTCGTCAGGTAACCCCCCAGAGGGAAGCCTGCCCCAGTCTGGAAAGGCTGGAAGAGATGGTCTAAAGGCAAGGAGGTAAGTGCCTGTTCACACCTTTCTAGCCACCCCCACTGTAGGCAATCCCAAGCATCCCCTCAATGAAAAGACCGGACAACAGGTCTACTCAGAACTTGTGCCCCTTCCCACTGGACACGAATCAGTCAGAGGCTCAGATACTCACCGGAAGCACAGCGCCCCACTCAGGACCATCTTGAGCTTCCCAGTGTGTAGATACTCCTATTTTGAGATAACAGAAAATCTTAGGTGGAAATGGAGGCTGAGCTGCAGGGGACCTGGGCCCCCTGAGCCCTCCCCACCTCCCCCCTCGACCCTCTGCCCTGGCATGAGAAGAGCCCCCAAGGAGCAGGGGAATTCTAGGTCTGGGGTCAGGAGAGGAGAGGCCCAGTTCCCCAGAGGACACCTTTGATCACTCCTTTCTCCTGATGGAGCCCTTGCTGTCTGCCTACTCCTCCAAGGTTGCCTCAGCCCTTTTAATGATCCCTAGGGAGGGGCCCCTGAAACTGCCTCAGTCTCGGGAGGAGCAGGATTTCCAGAGTGATTTCATACCACCTTAAGCTTCCAGAAACACCTGCCGCTCATTATCTCACTCAGAGAAGGAAACTTTTGGAAACAGTCTCTTCTTCGAGCAATTCTGAAGAACTTCTAGGGGCTTTCCAGCCCTTTGTGATCACTGAGCTCTTAGACATCTGGCCCTGCCAGACCCAAGGGCAACATGCTGTGAGCTAGAACAACCCCCTTTCCTCCTTTCTCCCTGCCCTCCTTCCTTCTCTCCCTCTTTCGTTTCCTCCCTCGTTTCCTTCCCTTCTTCCTTCTTTCCTGTCTGCCTTTGCCAAGACTGTGGAAAATGCTGGAGGTGGAGCTTGCCTGCTTAGGTACTGCTAAGAGTATATATTCATTGTAGAAAAACCTGAAAATCCAGATTGACAAAAAAAAAAAAAAAGAATTCTCGTCTCCAGCTTGTGTATCATCAGCAAACTAAGAACAACAGTTTTTCCTCTGCACATACATACCTGTAACCATCACTTTACACATGTTGCATCCCAGATATGCTCTGTTTAGTCTCTCTGTCCAGTTTGACTCTTTGTGACCCCATGGACTGTAGCTTGCCAGGCTCCTCTGTCCATGGGAATTCTCCAGGCAAGAATTCTGGCGTGGGTTGCCATGCCCTCCTCCAGGGGATCTGTGCAACCCAAGCAAAGAATCCAGGTCTCCCACATTGCAGGCAGATTCTTTACCGTCTGAGCTGCCTACCCTATTTTCAACTCACTTTAGTCATGTAAGCAAAATAGCAGAATCTCTTTTCATATCAAGTATAATGATATACTTCCCTGGTGGCTCAGATTCAACCCAAGCAAAGAATCCAGGTCTCCCACATTGCAGGCAGATTCTTTACCGTCTGAGCTGCCTACCCTATTTTCAACTCACTTTAGTCATGTAAGCAAAATAGCAGAATCTCTTTTCATATCAAGTATAATGATATACTTCCCTGGTAGCTCAGATGGTAAAGTGTCTGCCTGCAATGCAGGAGACCTGGGTTTGATCCCTGGGTCAGGAAGATCCCCTGGAGAAGGAAATGGCAACCCACTCCAGTATTCTTGCCTGGAAAATTCCATGGATGGAGGAGCCTGGTAGGCTACAGTCCATGGGATTGCAAAGAGTCAGACACGACCGAGCAACTTCACTGACTGACATAATGATATCAGAATATTGAATAGCTGCAGAGTATTTCTATGCAACATCATTTAATTACAGCAATCAATTATTATTAGCTGTTGTTATGATCATAATGTGTTATTGAAAATCTTTCGGTAACAAACATCTTTGTATCAACATCTTTGCTTGTGTGTCTGATTATTTCCCTTGAAAATAAAATCTAGCTTGGGCCATCTATTATTGCTCTTTCTTCAGTACATAACTGATAAAATAATGTGTGATTCTATGACATTTCATGAAGTTTTAATCCTTCCGTATGCTCCGGGTAATGGAACTAATGGAAAGGTAAGGGTCAGTGCATAATAACAATTTAATTATATCTTGAGCACCAAGAAAACCATTTATTGTTAAGTCATATATTTTTTAAAAATATTGTTTTCAGGTGAATGAACTAAAGTGTCCTTAAAATGTTCAAAAATAAAATATCACATGGTTCAAAGGGTAGAAAAATGACTCATCACTCATAATGCCACTACTGTGATAAACACCTTTCAGAAAATTAGAGCCTTATGTAAAAATTATTAAGCTGGCCATAAATTGGCCAAATAGAAAAGACACTATTTGTGCAATAGTTGCAAAAAAGAACAAAACAAAAAAAAGACACTGCAGAAGGAGTTGGCCAATAGGCAAAATGACTTTAAGCAAACAGGCTTTCATTTGCCAAGTGGTAATAGAGAAGAAGGTTTTGTTTCTCCTAAAAAGGTAAAATGCCAACTGCTTAGTTTGCCCCCTATGATCCCCTGACTCTGGTGAACTGCACCTGTGTGACCACAGGACGCTGCCGTGGTGCTTCATCAAGCTCCCTCTTCCTTCTGCTAATAAAGAATGAAGCCAGTATGTGGTCCCCCTCCCCTCGCCCCCATGATGCTGAACATCCAGTGAAGTGAAGTGAAGTCGCTCAGTCGTGTCCAACTCTTTGTGACCCCATGGACTGTAGCTTACCAGGCTCTTCCCTCCATGGGATTCTCCAGGCAAGAGTACTGGAGTGGGTTGCCATTTTCTTCTCCAGGGGATCTTCCTGACCCAGGGATTGAACCCAGGTCTCCCGTATTCCAGGCAGACGCTTTAACCTCTGAGCCACCAGGGAAGCCCAGATCATCCAGAGAGTTGTGCATAACAAGGGGGCGATACAGAGTGAATGGATGGGGCATTGAATGGATGAACCAAGAAAATGAAAGAAAGAAATATAAAGCAAATCCCTGCTAAGAAAACTTTTCCAAACTTGAAAATAAAACACAATGATAATGGCATGTGCTCTCGGTATTGTACTGGAGCATTGTCAAACAGTCCCACCAACAATTGCACAGTTCTCTGGGGAAAGTCCGTCTTTGTTTGACTTATTGATTACCATGGGTTAGATTATCAGACTCCGTGAAGTTAGATGTGAATTAAGAGAAGGTTGATAAATTGCAAATAATTTCTGCCTGATAGAAAAGATAGCCCTAAAAGGTATAGTTGTCAGTTTAGTTCACTTGCTCAGTCATGTCCAACTCTTTGCAACCCTATGGACTGTAGTATGCCAGGCTTCCCTCACCAGGTTGTCCATCACCAACTCCCAAAGCTTGCTCAAACTCATGTCCATCAAGTCGGTGATGCCATCTGACCATCTCAACCTCTGTCATCCCCTTCTCCTCCTGCCTTCAAACTTTCCCAGCATGTTTTCCAATGAGTCAGTTCTTCGCATCAGGGAGCCAAAGTATTGGAGTTTCAGCTTCAGTATCAGTCCTTCCAATGAATATTCAGGAATGATTTCCTTTAGAATTGATTGCTTTGATCTGGGTACAGTTGTGTTGCTTTACAATTCATTAAGCAGATTTTGTTGTTGTTGTTGTTGTTGTTAATTTAAGCCAATCCATTCCACCATTTCTTTCCTGATTGATCATATAAGCTTCTGTTCCTTGACTTACCCTTTGAATTAGCTTTATCATCCTTCCAGTTCCTTCATTTATTAATAATGATATATCTTTGACACATGCTCACTGTATGTTTGTCTGAAAGTCATGTTTTGGATTTTTTGAAAATTAAACTGGCATTATATAAAACAATGTTCCTTTGCGCCAGATTCACACACCATGTGTCGTGGTTTTCAAATATATACACAGATTCTTTGATACTCCACCCTTTAAGAAGTGGAGCTTAATTCTCCTTCCTTTGAGTGTGAACTGGATTTAGTGACTAAAGAATATATTGGGTTGGCCAAAAAGTTCATTTGGGTCTGTCTGTAACATCTTATGAACCATGGAGGTGCCCAGAGGCTGTCCCAGCCTGCAGAAGTGTAATGTTTCCAATGGAGACTTCTTACCACCTTTGAGTGGCAGTGCCCTGAAGGTGAGTGTAGATCCTGTCCTGCATGGGGAGATGAGGATTCAAGCAGTATAAGAGTACACACCTGTACTACTAGGTAAGCACACATTCACAAACAGCTTATTATAGCAAAATGGTCATTATTATTAGTAAGATAAATTAAACAATAATTAAAACAGCCAATATTCATTTGATGTTCACTATGTCCCAAGAACTATGCTTAGTGGTTGGCCTGAACGTTCTCATTTTGTGCTCAGAACTGCCCTGGGTGGTTAATACCATAATTATTATGTCTCATTCATGGATGTGGAAACCAAGAATAGAAAGATTAACTCTCATCTGATACTGGACCTATAATTAATATTAGAGTTAGAATGAAGCCCAGGAAACCTGAATCCAAAGCTATTGAGCCCAAAACACAACAGAGCAGTCAGAGTGATCTTTTTCATAGTCTGAGTCAGATCACAGCCCATCTGCTCCAGAGTCTCTGAGAGAAAAGAAAAGACTTGGCCATGTCTTCAAAGCCCCACAAAATCAGGCCCTCATTAACTCTTGACCTCATCCTTTCACCACTCCATGCAGTACATTCAAGGCACATGAACCTCTTGCTCCTTCTTGAACAAGTGAAGCATGTCCCTGCCTCGGGGCCTTTGCACTGGCCATTCTCTCAGCATGGAAAGCTCTTCTGCAAGACATCAGCGTGGCTCACTCTTTTACTCTTTAAAGTCTTTGCTAAACTGTCACCTTCTCAACAAGACTTACACTCACCACCCTAAACTGCTCTCTCCTGCTTCCAGTTCCCCTTTTCATGCTCCATTTCGTTACACAGCACTCACCACTTGTAAGCACATTGAACAATTTGGGTGTACTACTTATCAGCTCCCCTGCCAGTCCTGTTGGAAAATAAACTCATTCAAAGGGAGATGTTTTCTATTTTCTTCACTAGCATATTCTAGGCACTTAACGCCTTTGATAAATAATGCTGCATTGACATTGAGTAAATTACACAGTGTATCATGTAGAAAAAAAAGGCCAGATAATTGCCTAACATTTTGTTCACAATTATGATTTTATTTCTCAGAGATTTTTTTAAAACTTTTTTTGGAATATAATTGCTTTACAATTGTGTGTTAGTTTCTGCTATACAACAATGTGAATCAGCTACACGTATACATGTATACCCTCCCTCTTGAACCTCCCTCCCACTCTCCTATCCCATCCCTCCAGGTCAACACAGAGCACTGAGCTGAGTTCCCTGTGCTATACAGCAGCTTCCCACTAGCTATCTATTTTACACGTGGTAGTGTATATAAGTATTTCCCTGGTGGCTCAGATGGTAAAGAAACTGCCTGCAATTTAGGAAGCCAGGGTCCAATCCCAGGATCAGGAAGATCCCCTGGAGGAGGAAATGGCAACCCACTCCAGTATTCTTGCCTAAAGAGTCCCATGGACAGAGGAACCTGGTGAGCTACAGTCCATAGTGTTGCAAGGAATCAGACATGACTGAGTGACCAACGCTTTCACTTTTCACTTCAGTGTATATATGTCAGTCTACTCTCTCATTCATCCCACCCTCTCTTTCCCTTGTTATGTCCGCAAATCTGTTCTCTTCATCTGTGTTTCTAGTCCTGCCTTGCAAATAGGTTCATCTGTACCATTTTTCTAGATTCCATATGTATGTGTTAATATATGACATTCATTTTTCTCTTTCTTACTTTACTCTGCATTGATGCCTTTGACTCTTCATTCTCTTGATGTAACAGCTAAGACCATAGGTGGACAAACTTTGGCCTATGGGCTAAGATGGGCCCACTATTTGTTTTGTTGGAACAACGTCATGTTCATTTGCTTAAACAGTCTATGAACACTTCTATACTACAATGAACAACACTGAATATTTGCGACAGACACTACATAGCTTGCAAAACTTAAGATACTTCGTACCTGGCCTTTGAGAGAAAACGTTTGCTGAAGTCTGGTCAAGACACTCTGGATCAAGAGTTCTTGATCAAGTTATTGAATCTTTCTGTGTTTTGAAGTCCTCATCTGTGCAACAGAAATAAAAATAGTATTTGTCCAGGTTGTTGAGCTTAAATTAGTTAATGTATGTGATGTGCTTAAAAGAGTGCTGGGCACATTCATGCAGGCGTGCTTAGTTGCTCAGTCGTGTCCAACTCTTTGTGACTCCATGGACTGTAGCCTGCCAGGCTCCTCTGCCCATGGAATTTTCCAGGCAAGAATACTGAGTGGGTTGCCATTTCCTTCTCTGAAGGGATCTTCCAGACCCAGGGATCGAACCTGCGTCTCCTGCATTGGCAGGCAGATTCTTTATCACTGAGCCACCTGGGAAGCCCGCCAGGCACATAGTAGATGCTTAAATGTCAGCTATATTATCACTACCACCAGCAGTAGCAGCTACGTGGCCTTGGGAATTTTCTTCTTCTCTCTGATGTGATGATTCATCTCACCTTTTTGTTTCTCTATAAAAACAGAGTAATAGCCACTTCACGGGGTTGTCACGAGGAGTGGATGAGACAGAGGCTGTGAAGAGCATGGTAGGCACTTGGCATAAACCCACAGACACCTGCTTACTGCCCTCTTTGTGTTTCCCTGTCTCCTCCCCAGGTACATAAAGAGGAAACTGGGAGCATAGAAGAGGCCAGGTTCACATTCCCCTAAATCTGGGGCTGGTTCAAGACCAAACACTTCCTTGCACAGGTTAATGCCCTCACCTGGGCCAGAGAATGAGAAAGCCCCACCCCAGTCTGGCTGAGAGGCCATAGCACATGCTATGGGATTTCCACGTTACTTACAAGAAGGCTAACATTGGCTGCTCGTTTACTGTGCCTGGCACCATCTCAAAAGCAGTACAGGCATTGTGCCAGGGGTCCTGGGAGATGAGCACTAGTCTATGCGCATTTGACTGATAAGACAAAATGAGGCTTAGAGAATCTGGTTCACAAGGTCACAGACTAGTAAGAGATGGACCCAGTATTGGTCCTCTGGCAGGTGGATTCCATACTAACTTGTCCCCCCTCCCAGGCTCCATCCCCAACTGTGAACAAATAAACCATGGAATTCTACAGATTCAAGTGACAGAGGAAAGGAGGGCAGAGATGGAAACTAGTTGATCTCCCTCTCAGGGTTTTGTTTGCAGGAAGGATCAAATCTTCAGAAGAACAGGGGCTTCTTCTTCCACAGGAACAGGAAAGACAGTGGGAACCCCCAGATTTGGTTCAAAGACAAAAGGCTTCACCAGTACAGACAATACAGTGGTGGACGGGACTTCCCTGGTGGCACAATGGTGACGAATCCTGCCTGCCAATTCAGGGGACATGAGTTCCACCCCTGATCCAGGAAGATTCCACTATCACAGAGCAACTAAGCCCCCACCCTCTAGGACCTACAAACCACAATTCCTGAAGCCCAGGCACCTAGAGCTTGTGCTGCACAACAAGAGAAGCCACCGCGGTAAGAAGCCTGCACACCACAACTGCAGAGCGGCGCTGCCCAACACAGCTAGAGGAAGCCCGCGTGCAGCGACAAAGACCCAGCACAGCCAAAAATAAATTAACTTTGTAAAAAAGAATGTGTTGGATTATGGAAATTTTTTAAAAATGCAGTGGTGGACATCCAAATGGAAAGGATTGCTCACTCCCTGGGATGACCTCTAGGTGCTTAGAACATCCTTGAAGGACCCTGCCTGGCACAGGAGAGATGGTGGTGATGCACGCACAGCCTCCAGGGAGCCCCAAGCAGAAAGGGACCTCCTCCCCCGTCTCCAGCCACAACCTGTGGTCTCTGTGGGAGTGACATAGGGGAAGGTGCCACTGGGCTCTTAGCACATCTGAGAACCCCTGGGCTCCCCATGAGGTCACAGGAGGGTTTGAGGTCTGGGCACTGGCTGCAGCTAGGTGCCTTGTATCTGCTTAGTTCCCTGGCATCTTCCAGTGGGGGAGGGCTGGGGATGGGCCAGTTCTACAAGCAGGGATCAAGGAGTGTGTGGATGACCCAGGAGGCAGGGTGAGGTTCTGTGTGTGCCACACCCACCCGACAGTTTCTCCTGACTGAGTCACCAGGGGCGGGGCCAGAGCCACTGGCAAACTCCTTACCCCAGATGCGGATGAGACCCTCCCAAGCAGGTCCAGAGGTTTCTGTCCGCTGCACCTCAGAAGCCCCCATAGCCTAAGGACTCCCCTCCCATGGGTTGTGTGGTTTGAGCGCGACTAGACTTCTGTCTGAAGAACAGCTGGGACTCGAGCCAGATTCTGGACCTGGGTGTGAAATTGGAATTAAACTAAAAACATGGAAGGGAAAAGCCAGACGTTCAGAAAGAGGGCTGGTCTGGCTCCATTCTCTCTGGGTCTTCCCCACCTTCTGCCTGTCAAGTGCCCTAAGCTCTGTGTGCATGGCCATGATCTCATCAGAGAGGGCACTCTTGGACAGGGTGGATCAGGCCAGCCACACTTTGATCTATTGCTTCCAACCATTCATGCAACCGGTCCATGTGATCTTTGCTTCTTTCCACAAAGGACTTGGAGCGGTGAGCACCCGCAGCAGAGCCAGCCAGCACAAGGGGAGCTGCATCAGGGCTCCCTATGTGGAGTCTCTAAGACTCCTGGTGGCTCAGATGGTAAAGAGTCTGCCTGCAATGCGGGAGACCCGGGTTCGATCCCTAGGTCGAACTTTCACTTTTTAACCTTAATGACGCTCGGAACAGAGAAGGTAAAATTATCCCCCATATATATATAAACATACTTAGTTGCCCAGGGTTTCCCTGGAAAAGAATCCACCTGCAATGCGGGAGACCCCAGGTTCAATCCCTGGGTAGGGAAGATCCCCTAGAGAAGGAAATGGCAGCCCACTCCAGTATTCTTGCCTGGAAAATTCCACAGAGAGAGAAGCCTGGCAGGCTACAGTCCATGGTGTCACCAAGAGTCAGATATGATTTAGTGACTAAACCTATAGTTGCTCAGTCATGTTCAACTCTTTGGGACCTCTTGGGCTATAGCCCGCCAGGCTCCTCTGTCCATGGAATTTTCCAGGCAAGAATACTGGAATGGGTTGCCATTTCCTCCTCCAGGAGATCTTCTTGACCCAGGGATTGAACCCATCTCTCCTGTGTCTCCTGCACTGCAAGCAGATTCTTTACCCACTGAGCCACTGGGGGAGCCCATATATATTGGTTTATATTCTTTGTTTCTCAAGATGGAAGCTTAGATTATTAATTTGATACATTGACTTTTCTACTATAAGTATTAAAAACTATGAATTTTGCTCTAGGCATGCTTTAGCTACATCTCACAAATTTATACATATTGTATTTTTATTTAATTCAAATATTTTCGAATTTCCCCTTAGCCTTCCTCTTGGACCCACAAATTACTTAGAAGCATATTATTTAATTTCCAAATATTTGGAGTTTTTCTAAAGATTTTCTTTTCTAGTTCATTTCTAGTTAATTCAGTTATTGTCTGAGAATATATATACTGTGTGATTTCTCTTATTTTAAATTCACTGGGTTTTGTTATACAACCCAGAATATAACCTATCATGGTGAATATTCTGTGTGCACTAAAAAAAGAAAGTGCATTCTGATGTTGTTGTGTGGAGTGCTCTATTGATAGTGTTTTTCAGGTTTTCTGTACCCTTACTGATTTCCTGTCTACTTGTTCAGTCCATTATGGAGAGAGAAATGTTGAATTCTCCAACTATAATTGTCTATGTCTCCTTTCTATTCTGTCTTTGCTTCCCGTGTTTTGAAGTTCTGCTGTTAGGAGCATACACATTTAAGATTATTACATCTTTTTGGAGAACTGACCTCTTTATCACACGTAGCCATATATATGTTTCTCTGCAAACCAATAGCACCCCAGTGTGTGCATGCTAAGTTACTTCAGTTATGTCCCGACTCTGTGCAACCCTATGGACTGTAACCCACCAGGCTCTTCTGTCCATGGGATTCTCCAGGCAAGAATACTGGAGTGGGTTGCCATGCCCTCCTCCAGGGGATATTCTGTGATGACAGGCAGATTCTTTATGCCTAGTGCCACCTGGGAAACACTGTAGCTTTGTACAATCACCACCACTATCAAAATAGAGAACTATTCTATCCCCACAAGGCTCTCTCATGCTGTCCCTTCATACTCACATTTTGGCTTCACCCCCAATCCCTAATCCATAGCATCCACTATCTGCTTTTTAATAGTTCCCAGTTGGCTGGGAACTGTTTCGTTTTACTCTTGTTATTTCAGCATAAGTATTACTACTAGTAGTATGTCTTTATATGCACTTTTTTAAAGTGTCCTAGTTTGAGTAGTGAATTTAATCCTTTTTCTTTTATTGGGATTATGAATGTTTTTTGTTGTGTCTATCCTATGATTTTATTTTAGGTTTTCTGTCTACCATAATTTTTGTTGTGCTTCATTCATACTTTTTGCTTGCTCGATTCATTCTTTTTTTGTTTCAATTCATTTTCTTCTAGTATGTTAGAAACATACAATTCTATTTTTACTTTTATACTGGTTAACTAATTTTTGATACACAAATTTAAATGTATTTTTCTTTTTCTCTAAAAATTTATCTTTATTTATTATTTTAGCATGTTATATTCTATAAGACCTCGCTCAGGACTGATTTTACATGCTTCAAATAAATTATATTTTTATTTCTTAGAAGAAAGTGTGAGATTAAGATAATTATTCCAGTTTAGACTGGGGGTCAGCAAACTATGGCCCATAGACCAAACCTGGCCCACTAACTATTTTTGTACAGTCTATGAACTAAGAACATTTTTTACACTTTTAAATGAATGAAATAAGAACTTCCCCAGTGGTCCAATGACTAAGACTCTGATGCTCCAAATGACCATGGCCAATCCCTGGTCAGGGAATTAGACCCCAAATACCACAACTAAAAGGTCACATGCCACAACTAAAGATCCTGCGTAATGCAATGAAGACTAAAGATTCCATGTGCCGAAACTAAGACCCAGCACAGTCAAATAAATACATAAATATTTTTAAATAAAAATAAAAAACAAATGAGTGAAATAAATTTTAAGGAATAATATTTCATAACAGTAAAATTTATATGAATTTCAAATTTTAGTGCCCACAGATAAGGTTTAACACAGCTTTGCTCATTGACTTATGTATTGTCTATTTTTGCACTGCTACTTCAGCAGAGTTGAATAATTGTCACAGATACTGTATGACTGACAAAGCCTAAAATATTTGTTGTGATATACGGCCCTTTTTAGAAAAAGTATGGCAACCCCTAGCATATGTGCTAAGTCACTTGAGTCATGTCCGACTCTTTGTGACTCTGTGGACTGTAGCCCATCAAGCTCCTCTGTCTATTGGATTCTCCAGGCAGGAATATTGGAGTGGGTTGCCATGCCCTCCTCCAGGGGATCTTCTTGACCCAGAGATAGAACCCACATCTCTCACACCTACCTGTATTTACAGGTGGGATTTTTACCCCTGTGCTTCTCGTGGCTCAGAGGGTAAAGAATCCACCTGCAATGCAGGAGACCAGGGTTCCATCCCTGGGTCGGGAAGATCCCTTGAAGAAGAGAATAGCACCCCACTCCAGTATTCTTGCCTGGAGAATTCTATGGAGAGAGAATCCTGGTGGGCTACAGTCCACGGGGTTGCAAAGGGTCAGACATGACTGAGCGACTAACACTCACTCACTCTTTATCACTAGTGCCACCAGGGAAGCCTGGAAACCCCGAAATCATCAGTCAAATGTTGCCTCTCCAGGCTTCCCTAACTCGAGTTCACATTGTCCACTTTTTATGAAGTGGGGAACCTAGGCTTTCTTTGCCCACCAGGTTGATGACAGGCAAAAGAGCAGGAAATGATCTTAGTGTTTTTGTATCTCTCCAGGCCTGAGCACCACCTCCTGTATTAAAAGACGATATTTGTTGTTCAGTCACTAAGTCATGTCCAACTCTTTGTGACCCCATGGACTGCAGCACCCCAGGCTTCACTGTCCTTCACTATCTCCCAGAGTTTGCTCAAATTCATGTCCACTGAGTCAGTGATGTTATCTAACCATCTCATCTTCTGCCACCCTCTTCTCCTTTTGCCTTCAACCTTTCCCAGCATTAGGGTCTTTTCCAATGAGTCGGCTTATCACATCAGGTGGCCAAAAACTATTAGAAGACCGTGTTCTTTAGTCGCTCAGTCGTGTTCAACTCTTTGCAACCCCATGGACTGTAGCCCACCAGGGTCCTCTGTCTGTGGGGATTCTCCAGGCAAAAATAGTGGAGTGAGTTGCCATGCCCTCCTCCAGGGGACCTTCCTGACCCAGGGATTGAACTCAGATCTCCCACATTGCAGGCGGATTCTTTACCATCTGACCACCAGGGAAGCCCAATATTTTGCTATAAGCATCTATTTAAATTATCACCTATCTGCCTTCCAACTTTGATCTAGTGTTTCTGATAACAGTTTCATCTGCATGTGAATTATCTCTCCAGATACAAGTAAAATCTTGAGACAACTAGTTCATCAAGCACATTGAGAGACTGAATCTTACTGCATTATACAAAGCTAATCTGACTCTTTCTATAAATGTAAATATGTCTTCTGTAGTATTAAAATATCCCGAGTTCTCCTTCTAGCAAGATGGGGTAACAAGAACCAAATTTAACTTCCCACCTGACTCAACTAAAAAAAAAGAAAATGGATAACACTTATGAAGCCATGGTTTAAAGCACTGAACATCAGCCAGTGAAGGACAGTGATCCCTGAGAGACAGGAAACAAATGTGGCAACCCAATAATTACCCCCACTTTGCAGTAGAAACCCAGGGGCTCAGCATTCTTTCTGAGTAGAGGAGATAGAGATTTTCAGTCTGTGGAAATAAAGGTAGTTGGAGATTTAAAAAAAAATAATAATACAAGTGTGAGAATGAACGGTTGCATAGAAGGAGAATCCAGATGATCTATAGAGAGTCCACATTGCACAATCACCAGAGTACTGATTCATGCATTATAGATGAGGAATCTACCCAAGGCTGGAGATTCAGTTCAGTTCACCCACTCAGTCGTGTCCAACTCTTTGTGATGCCATGGACTGCAACATGCCAGGCTTCCCTGTCCATCACCAACTCCCAGAACTTGCTCAAACTCATTTCATCGAGACAGTGATGCTTCACCAGAGTACTGATTCATGCATTATAGATGAGGAATCTACCCAAGGCTGGAGATTCAGTTCAGTTCACCCACTCAGTCGTGTCCAACTCTTTGTGATGCCATGGACTGCAACATGCCAGGCTTCCCTGTCCATCACCAACTCCCAGAACTTGCTCAAACTCATTTCATCGAGACAGTGATGCCTTCCAATCATCTCATCCTCTGTTGTCCCCTTCTCTTCCCAGCATCAGGGTGTTTTCCAATGAGTCACTTCTTCCCATCAGGTGGCCAAAGTATTGGAACTTCAGCTTCAACATCAGTCCTTCCAATGAATATTCAGAACTGATTTCCCCTGGAATTCCTTTAGGATTTCAAGCAGTATGAAAAGGCTGAAGGTTAAGACACTTTAAAAGTTTAGTGGGAGTAATACCTGTCCCCACCAGCTGGACTGGGAGTCCCATAATTCCCAGGCACTGGAGTATAGTATTCAGAAGGACTTCGTTTAAGAAGTGGAAAATAATTAGACCTGGACTAAATACTGCAGTGGTCCTACCTCTCCAATCTGAAATCAAGACCCCAAATGATTAAATAGGGCTTCCCTGACTATGCCAAAGCCTATGACTGTCTGGATCACAATAAACTGTGAAAAATTCTGAAAGAGATGGGAATACCAGACCACCTGACCTGCCTCTTGAGAAACCTGTATGCAGGTCAGGAAGCAACAGTTAGAACTGGACATGGAACAACAGACTGGTTCCAAATAGGAAAAGGAGTACGTCAAGGCTGTATATTGTCACCCTGCTTATTTAACTTATATGCAGAGTACATCATG
>SJYT01010808.1:0-13946 GCA_006410635.1 Cephalophus harveyi | reverse complement strand
GGTTAGCAAGACCTCAAGATGTCAAATATCAAGTACAGAAACTGGAAACCATGATTATTATGTAACACTCTTCACCATTCGTTGCTGGGTGACTGAGAGAAGGGCTGTAGATGAGGGAAGAGATATGTTGCCTTGGCCTCTTTAACCAGGGATAGGGTTCTGATGAAGGGTTCTCCATTCTAACTGGATCTTTATCCCAGAAGAAGATCTTCATCCCAACCACTCTGTCTCCTTTCTTCTCTGCATGCCTCTTCATTCCACCTCATCTGCCATGAATGGATTAATAAGAAAATGAGACCTAGGGGACTTCCCTGATGGTTCAGTGGTTAAAACTTTGCCTTCCAACACAGAGGGTGCAGATTCAGTCTCTGGTCAGGAAGCTAAAATTCCACATGCCTCATGGCCAAAATCCCAAAACATAAAACAGAAGCAATATTATAACAAATTCAATAAAGACTTTTTTTTAAAAAGGAGATATATTATTTATTGAACCAACATCTTGCCATGGTATTTCNCAGTGGTTAAAACTTTGCCTTCCAATGCAGAAGGTGCAGATTCAGTCTCTGGTCAGGGAGCTAAAATCCCACATGCCTCATGGCCAAAAAAAAAAAAAAAACCAAAACATAAAACAGAAGCAATATTGTAACAAATTCAATAAAGACTTTTTTTTTTTAAAGAAAATGAGACATATTATTTATTGAACCAACATCTTGCCATGGTATTTCCATTATTTCAATTTGGTGAGATTTTCCAGTTCAGTGTTGGGGAGTAAGAGCAAAGCTTCACTCTGTCCTCCCTCATCATGAGGGAGGTGAAAGAGATCAAATTTCACCTGCATCTGGGCTCCCACAGAACAAATTGCATTGCATTTGGCTTTGGACACAAAGAATATCTGAATTGGACAGAGGCTGTCTTAGTTACCAGCTCTTGGAGAAGGTAGAGCTCTTCATGTTATTCTATTCTTACCACTAAATGTCCAGAATTCCTTGATGTTCTCCCCAATAAGAAACATGTCTTTGGTGTAGAAAAGGCTTAATTATGACTTCACACCTTTTCCTTGTCATCTCAAGCCGCAGACACATTTACAAAAACATTGTCCCATAGAGGATGTTTGAGTAGAGTGATCGGGGCTACATGGAAGCCAGGGTTTGTGCACTGAGTTGTGCTTTGAAGAATTAATAACGGGAGATAGTGGGAAAAGTAGGTGGAGGAATTGGTGGTGATTCCTGAAACTGTAAGACACAGGTGCTGGCATCAACCATCTCAGGGCAGTGATTTTAGAAAGAAGGAGCACTAATAGGATTGGAAGCTCTCCCAGGATCACCATGGGGCAGGGTTTGAGAGGCACTGGTGGAAGGCGCATGGGGATCGGTTACTATTCTTTACATTTAGGTGTATGAGCAAAAATTTCAAGGATAAAAGTTAAAATCCATCTGGGATAAAGGTCTAGCTTTAGTATTTTGAAGTTCTCCAGATGGTGAATCTAATGTGAGGATCCCGCAGGATGATGTTCAGATTTGAGTGCCTTCTCCTTAATATTCCTCTATTATGAGAATAAGCTGGGAATCCCCTTGTCAACCACAAATTGTCACTTGTCATGGGTGCTTGCCATCTGCCTCTATAAGGATTAAATCATGTGCTGCTGCAGCTGCTGACAAGCAACACCCCCTAAAAGTAGTTCAGGGTGGAGAGCAGAAATGAGGCATTCTGTGGTCAGGAAAAAAACTGCCAGGACAGGTCTTCAGACAGTTAATTATTTTCAGGTTCTCTATTGTGAAGGAACCAAGTGTGATAGAGGTCCTTCATGTCACTTCCCAGTAACAGTATTTTATCCAAAGGGAAACTAACCCCATCCTGTGGCCTGAAAGAATTTCACTTTTACTGGATGGATGAGCTTAGCACAGCCTTCATGAACCTTGCAAAAGACCCCTATGACACATCTCTTAAACAATAGCTTACAGAGCATCACCCATTCGGATTGGCTTCTGCTCCATGAAACAACAGGGTCCAAATAGTTCTTTTCAAATGAAGAAAGCAGCTGTCTCAAGGCCCCAGAGCAAAAACATCTTTATTCAAGCCATCCATTTAAAAAGCTTTATGTTCCAATCACACTGAGCACTTTTCTTTAAAAAAAAAAATTATTTATTTACTTTACAATATTGTATTGGTTTTGCCATACTTCAACATGAATCTGCCACGGGTATACACAAGTTTTCAATCCTGAATCCTCCTCCCACCTCCCTCCCCATACCATCCCTCTGGGTCAGCATTGAAACATTTATAATATCATATAAGAAATGAATCGCCAGTCTAGGTTCGATGCAGGATACAGGATGCTTGGGGCTGGTGCACTGAGCACTTTTCTTTGAGCTCATCATTATGTCAAAATGTTGAATGTTCCATTTTCAGGTTGAGGCACAAAATCCTTACCCATATCCTACAGAGGGGATTATGTCCCATCTCAGTTAGAACACTGATGGAAACCAAGGATACCGGTGGCTTTGGAAACAGAATCTTTGGTTCTTCTGAGAAACTTCTGGTGATAATCAGATGCACACAGCCCTTCCTAAGTTCCTGGTCAGGTACCTGTCTCCAAGCTGTACACCAAGTAGCCTAGAGAAGCACGGTGATCCCAAGGTAGTGAAAGAAACTCTTCTGGTGTCAGGCACCCCAGTTCACTTCCGTGCTCCAACAGCTTGCTGGGTGCAAATAATGACAAATGGCTTGTGAGACACACGTTTCTTCACTCAAGAGTTCGCCAAGATCTTTTCTGCTTCTTTAAATGCTTTCTCTCCTACTCTGTAGAGGAACATTAAGGCTTGTGCACGAGCTTGCCCTGGAACATTAGACAGGGATGGTTTGCATGTCTGTCATATAATTCAGGAGGTGCACCAAGTTACTGGCACGGGTTTTTTACTTGGAAGGAATTAAGTGTAAATTATTTATTTACTTTACAATATTGTATTGGTTTTGCCATACTTCAACATGAATCTGCCACGGGTATACACAAGTTTCCAATCCTGAATCCTCCTCCCACCTCCCTCCCCATACCATCCCTCTGGGTCAGCACTGAAGCATGTATAATATCATATAAGAAATGAATCGCTAGTCTAGGTTCGATTCAGGTTACAGGATGCCTGGGGCTGGTGCACTGAGCACTTTTCTTTGAGCTCATCATTATGTCAAAATGTTGAATATTCCATTTTCAGGTTGAGGCACAAAATCCCTACCCATATCCTACAGAGGGGATTATGTCCCATCTCAGTTAGAACACTGATGGAAACCAAGGATACCATTCTTTGAGCTCATCATTATGTCAAAATGTTGAATATTCCATTTTCAGGTTGAGGCACAAAATCCCTACCCATATCCTACAGAGGGGATTATGTCCCATCTCAGTTAGAACACTGATGGAAACCAAGGATACCAGTGGCTTTGGAAACAGAATCTTTGGTTCTTCTGAGAAACTTCTGGTGATAATCAGATGCACACAGCCCTTCCTAAGTTCCTGGTCAGGTACCTGTCTCCAAGCTGTACACCAAGTAGCCTAGAGAAGCACGGTGATCCCAAGGTAGTGAAAGAAACCCTTCTGGTGTCAGGCACCCCAGTTCACTTCCGTGCTCCAACATCTCACTGGAGGCAACTATTCTGACATATGGCTTGTGAGACACACATTTCTTCACTCAAGAGTTCGCCAAGATCTTTTCTGCTTCTTTAAATGCTTTCTCTCTTACTCTGTGGAGGAACATCAAGGCTTGTGTGCGAGCTTGCCCTGGAACATTAGACAGGGATGATGTGCATGTCTGTCATATAATTCAGGAGGTGAACCAAGTTACTGGCACGGGTTTCTTACTTGGAAAGAATTAAGTGTGTAATAGCTTGTTCATCTAACTTGCCAGCAACATGTACACTGTCAGACTAGAAAGTAGCCCTTTCCTGTGGCATGAAAGGGATTCCCTCCAGCTTGCCTGAAAGAAGACAAAACTTAACACAGCCTTAATGAAACCCTCCAAAGAGCAGTATGACACAGTGCTTAGACAATAGAATAGTGGCCTACCCTTCCAGGCTGGCTTCCACTCTGTTAAAGAACAGGGACCTGGGAATTTTTTTCCCAGGGCAAGAAACCAGTGGCTACACATGTAATTGGGCTTCCCAGGTGGCACTAATGGTAACAAAACCTGTATGCCAATGCATGCTTCAAGAAAAGCTATGACAAACCTAGCTGCTGCTGCTGCTAAGTCGCTTCAGTCGTGTCTGACTCTGTGCGACCCCACAGATGGCAGCCCATTGGGCTCCACCATCCCTGGGATTCTCCAGGCAAGAACACTGGAGTGGGTTGCCATTTCCTTCTCCAATGCATGAAAGTGAAAAGTGAAAGTGAAGTCGCTCAGGCGTGTCTGACTCTCAGAGCAAAAACATCTTTATTCAAGCCATCCATTTAAAAAGCTTTATGTTCCAATCACACTGAGCACTTTTCTTTAAAAAAAAAAATTATTTATTTACTTTACAATATTGTATTGGTTTTGCCATACTTCAACATGAATCTGCCACGGGTATACACAAGTTTTCAATCCTGAATCCTCCTCCCACCTCCCTCCCCATACCATCCCTCTGGGTCAGCATTGAAACATTTATAATATCATATAAGAAATGAATCGCCAGTCTAGGTTCGATGCAGGATACAGGATGCTTGGGGCTGGTGCACTGAGCACTTTTCTTTGAGCTCATCATTATGTCAAAATGTTGAATGTTCCATTTTCAGGTTGAGGCACAAAATCCTTACCCATATCCTACAGAGGGGATTATGTCCCATCTCAGTTAGAACACTGATGGAAACCAAGGATACCAGTGGCTTTGGAAACAGAATCTTTGGTTCTTCTGAGAAACTTCTGGTGATAATCAGATGCACACAGCCCTTCCTAAGTTCCTGGTCAGGTACCTGTCTCCAAGCTGTACACCAAGTAGCCTAGAGAAGCACGGTGATCCCAAGGTAGTGAAAGAAACTCTTCTGGTGTCAGGCACCCCAGTTCACTTCCGTGCTCCAACAGCTTGCTGGGTGCAAATAATGACAAATGGCTTGTGAGACACACGTTTCTTCACTCAAGAGTTCGCCAAGATCTTTTCTGCTTCTTTAAATGCTTTCTCTCCTACTCTGTAGAGGAACATTAAGGCTTGTGCACGAGCTTGCCCTGGAACATTAGACAGGGATGGTTTGCATGTCTGTCATATAATTCAGGAGGTGCACCAAGTTACTGGCACGGGTTTTTTACTTGGAAGGAATTAAGTGTGTGATAGCTTGTTCATCTAACTTGCCAGCAACATGTACACTGTCAGACTAGAAAGTAGCCCTTTCCTGTGGCATGAAAGGGATTCCTTCCAGCTTGCCTGAAAGAACACAAAACTTAACACAGCCTTAGTGAAACTCTCCAAAGAGCAGTATGACACAGTGCTTAGACAACAGAATAGTGGCCTACCCTTCCAGGCTGGCTTCCACTCTGTTAAAGAATAGAGACCTGGGAATTTTTTTCCCAGGGCAAGAAACCACTGGCTACACATGTAATTGGGCTTCCCAGGTGGCACTAATGGTAACAAAACCTGCATGCCAATGCATGCTTCAAGAAAAGCTATGACAAACCTAGCTGCTGCTGCTGCTAAGTCGCTTCAGTCGTGTCCGACTCTGTGTGACCCCACAGATGGCAGCCCATTGGGCTCCGCCATCCCTGGGATTCTCCAGGCAAGAACACTGGAGTGGGTTGCCATTTCCTTCTCCAATGCATGAAAGTGAAAAGTGAAAGTGAAGTCGCTCAGTCGTGTCTGACTCAACGACCCCATGGACTGCAGCCTACCAGGCTCCTCCGTCCATGGGAGTTTCCAGGCAAGAGTACTGGAGTGGGATGCCATTGCCTTCTCTGATGACAAACCTAGAGAGCATATTAAAAAGCAGAGACATTACTTTGCTGACAAAGGTCTGTCTACTCAAAGCTATAGTTTTTCCAGTAGTCATGTATGGATCGACCCCATGGACTGCAGCCTACCAGGCTCCTCCGTCCATGGGAGTTTCCAGGCAAGAGTACTGGAGTGGGATGCCATTGCCTTCTCTGATGACAAACCTAGAGAGCATATTAAAAAGCAGAGACATTACTTTGCTGACAAAGGTCTGTCTACTCAAAGCTATAGTTTTTCCAGTAGTCATGTATGGATGTGAGAGTTGGGACATAAAGAAAGCTGAGTGCCAAAGAATTGATGCTTTTGAACTGTGGTGTTGGAGAAGACTCTTGAGAGTCCCTTGGACTGCAAGGAGATCAAACCAGACAATCAAAGGAAATCAGTCCTGAATATTCATTGGAAGGACCGATACTAAAGCTGAAGCTCCTACTTTGGCCACCTGATGTGAAGATTTGACTCATTGGAAAAGATCCTGATGCTGGGAAAGACTGAAGCAGGAGGAGAAAGGGATGGCAGGGAATGATATGGTTTGATGGCATCACTGACTCAATGGACATGAGTTTGAGCAAGCTCTGGGTGTTGATGTGCTGCAATTGTTGACGTGCTGCAATTCATGGGGTTGCAAAGAGTCAGACATGACTGAGTGACTGAACTGAATTGAACTGAATTCAGGAGACATAGGAGACATGGGTTCGATCCCTTGGTTGGGAAGATCCCTTGGAGGAGGGCCTGAAAACTCACCCCAGTATTCTTGCCTGGAGAATCCCATGGACAGGGGAGCCTGGTAGGCTACAGTTCATAGGATTGCAGAGTTGGACACAATTGAAGTGACTTAGCATGCATGCATGCACACGTGTAATAGGAGCAGCATCGTTCTTTACCCAGGTCGTCTGAAAGTCTGTCACTTCTGACCACAAGGATCATGATTCCCTAAACTCAATATCACATAGTAATGAAGACTGTTTGGTGTTCAAATCTAGGGGAAAAAACCTTACCTATATCAACTCAGGTGATAACATCACTTCCCAGACAGAAGACTGAAGTGCTTGGTGCTGATAGCAGGGAATGCAAAATAATTTGATTCTTCTGAGGTTTCCAAGGTGGTGCTAGTGGTAAAGAATCCACCTGCCAATGCAGGAGATAAAAAAGACATATTTCCATCTCTGGGTTGGGAATATCCCCTGAAGAAGGAAATGGCTTCCTGGCATTTGGGTTCATGCACACAAGGCCATTACTTCATTATCAGAGGGGTTCCTTTCTCCAAGAAAGAATAAAAGTAACCTAGAGAAGACTGAGGTCCAAAGGCCCTGGCAGAAACCCTAAGTGTGCCATCCACATGGGTTGACTTCCGTCACTGAAAGAACACTGGGCACAGCCATTCTGACAGCATACTTGGAGGAGTCACATTTATTTGCTCCATAGCCACTTAATGATTCTCAAGAGGCATAGAAGAGACCTTGTGTATATGGTGTTCTAGGAAAAACAGTGCAGATTTGAGAGTCTTAGGAGTCCTGAAAGGCGTACAAGAATTACTGCACTAGATTCAGTAAGGCTTCATGGAAACTGCTATTCACCTAACTTTGTTGAAGGGAAAAACTGGACCTTAATTTGAGACTACTGTTCATGTATAGACAGTTTGCCGTTTAGCTAGGAAATGCAGTGGAATGAACTTCAGACCATAGTTACTGCCCTGGTAAAGCCTAGAAATGGGCTTCCTTGGTGGCTCAGATGGTAAAGAATCTGCCTGCCATGCAAGAGACTCAGGTTCAATCTCTGAGTTGGGAAGATCCCCTGGAGGAGGAATTGGCAACCCACTCCAATAATCTTGTCTGGGAAATCCCGTGGATAGAGGAGACTGGTGAGCTATAGTCCATGGATTTGCAAAGAGTTGGACATGACTGAAGGACTAATACATACATAGGAATGTTCAGGGAAAACCAGCACTGTTTTCAAGCTGGATCTAATTTGTTTCTGTGTGAGATAAATTAGCATCAGATAGGAGTTCCCAGAATGAATTTTAGACACAAGGTATTTTTTCAGTGTAGCTCAGGTTTACTCACTGAGACAGACCAGCATTGCACATAAAAGCTGCTAGAGCTGTGTTGCTGAGGCTGTTTGAGAACTTTGCTAATCTAGCTATCCAAGGAAGAAAGAAGTGCTTTTCTCTTCAGTTTGCACACAAAGAGTTGATCCCAATGATCTTTCACACTCGATACTGCTCAGGAGCCAACAAAAGAGACTTTCAGTGCTCAGTGTTCTTCCAGGGAAAATGGTGCAGATGTGAAAGTCCTAAACATCTTGCAAGGCATACTACAGTTATTGCAATAGATTGAGAAAGGCTTCTTGGAAACTGTTGAATAAATAACTTTTTTGATGATAGAAACCAGACCTTATTTTGAGGCTACTGGTCATGTTCAGTTTGCCCTTTAGCTAGAGAGTGCTGTGGGATGAGCTCCTAGCAAGGAATTGCAAACACTCTCTTTCTTAAGAGAAAGCTCACTTGTTCTTCCAGAGGCATTCCTGCACTGAAGAGAAGACAGCAACAATAGTGATTTCCAGGCAGCTTTAAAACCACAGCTCTCTAGCGTTCAAGTGCGGAAAATTGTGTTTTGTCATCAGACCCCAATTTCAAAGTTGACACACAGCATATCTACCTGCAGTTTCTGACCAGCGAAAAGTGACATCTGGGACACATGGAACCCTGCCATGAATAAACTTGTGGAGGCAGGGAGGTATGCATGTGGTGAATTGCATATCCTAGTTACTGCCCTGGTTAGGCCAAGCTGCCTTCAGAACTTCCAAAGGCCTAGGAATGTTCAGGGAAATCTTGCACTGTTTCCAGGCTGCATCTAAAATCTGTCTTCTGCTTGAGATAGATAGGCATCAGGTGTGAGTTCCCAGAATGAATTGTAAGCACAGAGGGTTGTTTTTTTTTTTTTTTTCTGGTGCAGTTCGGCTTTACTCACTGAGGCAAAATGGCATTGCACATGAGATGTGCAACAGACCACAGCTGGACGTGTGGTCCTGGAACTGTTTGGAAGCTTTGGAAATCTAAGAATTCAAGGAAGAAAAAATGCTTTGCCCTTTCTCCACTCACAAAGTGTTGATCCCAATGACCTCTGGCCCTTGATGCTGCTCAGGGGCTAAGAAAAATACTTTCGGTGCACAGTGTGCTTTCAGGGAAAACACTGCAGATGCAAGAGTCCTAGGATTCCTGAAAGGAATACTAGCGTTACTGCACGAGAGTGAGTAAGGCTTCTGGGAAACTACTTTATGAATAGCTTTGTTGTCTGGAAAATCTGGACCTTACTTCAAGGCTTCTTGTAATGCTTAGATACAGAGTTCTTTGGGATGAGCTCCTAGCAAGGAGTTGGAAGCACCCTGTTTTTTTGGAGAAACGTCACTTGTATTCTCAGATGCATTCCTGTACTGAAGAGAATCCAGGCAAGAACAATGATTTCCAGGGGGCTTTGAGGTCCCAACTCTTTACCTTTCAAGTGGGGAAAATGCTTCTTCTGCCATTCAGTTCAGTTCAGTTGCTCAGTCGTGTCTGACTCTTTGCGACCCCATGGACTTTACACCAGGCCTCCTGGTGTACACCAGTACACCAGGCCTCCCTGTCCATCACCAACTCCTGGAGCTTGCTCAAACTCATGTCCATAGAGTCGGTGATGCCATCCAACCATCTTATCCTCTGTTGCCCCTTCTCCTCCTGCCTTCAATCTTTCCCAGCATCAGGGTCTTTTCCAATGAGTCAGTTCTTCACATCAGGTGGCCAAAATACTGGAGCTTCAGCGTCAGCATCAGTTCTTCCAATGAATATTCAGGACTGATTTCCTTTAGGATTGACTGGTTTGATTGACTGCCCTTACCATTAGGTCCCAATTTTATTTATTTATTTTTAGCTATTAGCCTGGTAGGCTACAGCCCATGGGGTCGCAAAGAGTCGGACATGACTGAGCGACTTCACTTTCACTTTCTAGTCTTTATTAATCATTTCAGAGCATTGAAAATAAAGGCAAACATATTAATTGTTTTTTGAAAGTAAGTATAACATTGATTCCTCAAAGTAAGTACAAAAATGAAATTATAGAACAAAAGCACTTATAAATATTGATGCAAAAGTACAAAACAGATTAGTCATAAACTGAATCAAATGCAATGTTAATAAACCAATACACCTTAAACAAATGATATTTTTTCCAGAAATGCAAGCTTAGTTCAACATGAGGAAATCCACTGGTATAACAATAACACTTAAGGGAAAAATCATGTAAGTATCTCCACAGATTCTGAAAGACCTTTCATAGACGTCAACACCCATGCCTGATGTATCAGTTAAGAAAACAAGAATGGATGGTTACATCTCCTTATGATAAAATATTTTGCATGCTTGAATCCTAAAGTCAGCATCTTAGGTGATGGGAAAACACTAAAGGCATTTCCACAAAGGCAAGATGACCACCATCTTCATTACTGTTTCACAGTTGTACTAGAGGTATCAGCAATTAGAGAAATCAATTAGAAGCATAAGTTATAGAGAAAGAGAATCAAAACCATCTCAATTTGCACATGATATGATAATAAAATAGGAAAACCATAGAAAATCAGTGATAATAGTAAATCAAACAAGAAAAGAAACTTTAAGATAGCAGGGTAAAAACTTGATGTACGGAAATCAATAGCTTTCTTCTACATAAATAAAAACCAGTTAGAGGGAACAAGAGCAACAAAGAAGATAAAATTCTTAGAAATAAACTTAGCAAGAAACAGGCAAATCTTACCTGAAGAAAACTTTAAAACACTTCTGCAAGACACAGAAGTAGTCTCAAGCAAATAGAAAGACATCCCTTGATCTTGGATGGGTTAACATCATAAAAAAAGCCAGTTTCTCCAAAGTTAATCTATGACTTTAACATGATCCCAGTGAAAATACAAATAAGCTTTTTTATGGAGTGAGACAAGTGATACGTCAGTCCATACGAAAAATCAGACATAAAATAACCATTAAAATCATGAGAAATAAAAGTTACAAGGGGAAACAGCTCTACCAGACTTTAAAATGAAGGATAAATCCTCTATAATTAAACTAGTGTGTTATTGGTGCATGAAGAAACAAAATAGCAATGGAATGAATGCAAAGTCCAGAAGTAGAGCCAATTACATGTGGGATTTAGTGTATGATAAATGGGCACCAATTCCAGTATTCTTGCCTGGGAAATCTCATGGACAGAGAGGCCTGGCAGGCTATAGTCCATGGGGTTTCAAAGAGATGGACATGACTTAGCAACTAAACAACAACCAGAAAGGTGGCATCTCATATCATGGGAGCAGAGATAAACTTTTTAATATGTTGTGTTGGCATAACTAGGTAGCCCTTTGAAAAAAGATAAAATTAGATGTACATCTTCACCTGCATGAGAATAAACTCCAAATGAATCTGAGACCTAACTATAAAAAAATGACATCATAAAAATACTAGAGGAAAACATGAATGAATTTTCCAGCAATATAGGTGTGAGGAAAAGTTTTCTAATTGTGGCTCAAAATCTGGATGTGGTAAAAGAAAAGATTGATACATTCGATTACATAAAACTAATTACTTTCACATGAACACAATTGGCATGGCAAACAAGCAGACCCACAAAGACCCCACCTTAAGCATAATCAAAACACAAATGCCAAAGTGGGAGAAAACATTTGCAAAATACTTCAGAAATAAAGGATTAACATATTTAATATATGGGCTTTCCCAGTGGCTCATCAATAAAGAATCTGTCTGCAATGCAGGAGACCTGGGTTCGATCCCTGGGTCAGGAAGATCCCCTGGAGGAGGAAATGGCGATCCACTCCAGTGTTCTTGCCCAGAAAATCCCATGGACAGAGGACCCTGGTGAGCTATAGTCCACAGGGTCACAAAGAGTTGGACATGATTGAAGGGACTGAGCTTGCATCCTTAATATATAATATATATTATATATAAAGCACTATTGAATATATATAAAGCACTATTATATAATATATATATAAAGCACTATTGAAATTGGAGGAGAAGGAAACCAAATAGAAAAATAGGCAGAAGAAATGAAAAGATAATTCACCTGTAAGATAAACAAATGGCTTTTAAACATATGAAAACATGTTCAGTGTCAGTCCTAAGTAGAGTAAAGCAAATTAAAATGACTCTGAGATAACATGTTCACCTGTCATTTGGCAGAATTGACTAAGCTTAATAACTCAGCCTATTGGCCATTCATGTACATAGCTGTTGGGAATGCAAGTAGGTACAACTGTTTTGAGGGGAAATTTGGCAATATTCATCACAACTACCTGTGTGTTTTCATTTTGACCCTGAAGATATACCTTAAAAGTGTGAAAATACTCCTGCACAAGATTATTCATTCCAGAATTATTTGTAGTTGCAAATTTCTGGAAGTAACCTAATTCCAAAACTTGGTGTGGACTGTTTGAGTGACCACTGGTAAATACAGTCAATGGAGTATACTACATAACTACAAAAAATGAGGGGAATGACTATAAAGTGACAAATGATAACTTCTAAGATATAAAAATGACAATTAGAGGGCAGAAGTGTAACCTAATTCCAAAACTTGGTGTGGACTGTTTGAGTGACCACTGGTAAATACAGTCAATGGAGTATACTACATAACTACAAAAAATGAGGGGAATGACTATAAAGTGACAAATGATAACTTCTAAGATATAAAAATGACAATTAGAGGGCAGAAGAACCAGTCCATTCTAAAGGAGATCAGTCCTGGGTGTTCTCTGGAAGGACTGATGCTAAAGCTGAAACTCCAATACTTTGGCCACCTCATGCGGAGGAGGAGAAGGGGACGACAGAGGATGAGATGGTTGGATGGCATCACTGACTCGATGGACATGAGTTGTGGTGAACTCTGGGAATTGGTGATGGACAGGGAGGCCTGGCGTGCCGCAATTCATGGGGTCACAAAGAGTCGGACATGACTGAGTGACTGAACTGAACTGAACTGAGGATATCTTCTAGAGTGGTGGGAGCAGGGTTTGATTAGGGGTGCAGAAATGTTCTAAAATTGGATGGTGGTGACAGTTGCACATTACATACTTTTACTAAAACTTACCAGATCCTACACCTGCATAGGGTGAATTTTATGGTATAAAAAATATACCTAAGCAAAGCTGTAAAAACAAAAGAACATTTTTAGTATGTTACTGTTGTTTAATAAAGGAGGTAAAATTAAAATGTATATATGAATCCGTGTATTTTAGCAAAAAAGAAAAATTGGAAGGGTAAACTAGAATCTAATGAAATTGGTTACCTGTGGGGGTGGTTGGGACCCGAGGTGAAAGAATGGGAGGATGAGAATGGGTCAGAAGAATAACAAGTAGAATTTCTCTGAGTATGACTTTATGTGTTTCTTTGATATTTATAACCATGTTGATATTTCACAACTCAAAAAAAAAAAAAAAAGAGAGAGAGAAAAAGCATCAAGACTCAATGTGGAATAAATACAGAAACAGAGTGAGTCTAGATATATTTCAAATAGATAATAAACCTCGCTGAGGGTGAAGCCAGCTCTCCAAGCAACTTTTGCACTCAGTATTTTGACCATACATCCTCAGGCTAACAACAAAAAAATAGTTGTAAACAAATATATTGTTACTTTCATTAGTAGGTTTGTTTTTAAAGGTGTTATGGACTTGTAGTTCTGAAATTACTTTGTTTCTCTTGAAGATTGAAGAACTATATAAATATATTGTCAGTAATGGAAGCCAGTTTTCTCCAAATCAGTGGAGGAAGATACACATACTTGGAAGGTGGAAGGCTAGCATTAGTCCTGTGATGTTGGATTGGAATTTAAGATTTTGGCACACACAGAGACCTTCAAATATATATGCAAGTGCACTGATGTGGCTGTGTCTTCCAAAAGAGCCTAAAAGCCATGACACCCCAGTTCAGTTCAGTTCAGTTCAGTCGCTCAGTCGTGTCCGACTCT
>SJYT01010806.1:612764-665704 GCA_006410635.1 Cephalophus harveyi | reverse complement strand
TCTGTGATTATGGTTTCAGTGTGTCTGCCCTCTGATGCCCTCTTGCAACACCTACCATCTTACTTGGGTTTCTGTTACCATGGACGTGGGATATCTCTTCACGGCTGCTCCAGCAAAGCGCAGCTGCTGCTCCTTACCTTGGATGAGGGGTATCTCCTCACTGCCACCCCTCCTGACCTTGAATGTCGAGTAGCTCCTCTCGGCCCTCCTGCGCCCATGCAGCCACCACTCCTTGGACGTTGGGTTGCTCCTCTCGGCCGCCGCCCCAGGAGGAGATGGGTGGTTATCCCTAGGCAAAACAAAGGAATGTTTCCAGAAGCCACTCAGTCAGCATCTAGAAATCTTTACTCTGAACTGATTGTAAGAAACTCATCCTGCTTCCTGTGTTTATTATGTTAGAAGGTTACACTTAGGATTTAGGATCTGCCTCTTGGGGAGCTTTGTGTTGCTAATTAGAAAAAGTCCTACCTTCAGAGTGATAAGAAAAACTCTTGGGTCTAGATTTCTTTCCCTCATGTCCCCTTGCTACCATCACCAGAGTGTAGAGGGACAGAGTGAGCAGGCGGCATCTGGGCTAATAGTGAGAGGAAACCACCAGATGCCCTATCCCTTGACTCAGCTCTGATCCACATGTGTCTAGCTCAGTTAAACCCAGGGTTTTACTCATCCTGCTGGTCAACCTCTCCTAATTTCTCTGAAAATCCCTGATTTAACCTAAAATGAGAAGAAGGAGGAAGGACTGATACTTTGAGTTTTCTTATATGCTCAGTAACAGGGTAGGGACTAGAGGTGATTGAAGTGAAAGTTGCTTAGTCATGTCCAACTCTTTGTGACCCCATGGACTGTAGCCTGCCAGGCTCCTCTGTCCATGAGATTCTGCAGGCAAGAATATGGGAGTGGGTGGCCATTCCCTTCTCCAGGGGATCTTCCTGACTCAGGGATCAAACCTGGGTCTTCTACATTGCAGGCAGATTCTTTACCGTCTGAGCTACCAAGGAACCCAAATTATTTGGAAGCTTCAAGAGTCAAGGATACACCAAAAATGAGAATGCTGTGAGCAAGGAGATCAAACCAGTCAGAGGTGAATAAAGGTAAATAAAGACAACTAAGACAGGATCTGACAGGGCCAGGGTTAGGAAGAAGTGTGAGGCAGGATCGTAAAAGTGCAAAATCGGATCCTGCCTCTGTTTAAAGTTGTGATTTTTTGTGTGTGTGGATATTATTTACCTTAATCAATGAGTGTTTTGGTGCCTTAGATTTTGTACTCAGGGGACATAGCCTTGCTCATTTCATCTTAGTCCCAGCTTTGCTCAGGAAAATGAGACTCAGAGAAGCAAGTAATTTGCCCAGGAGGCACCCAACTAGAAAGTAACAGAGATAGGATTTGAAGCCAAGCCTGTTTGAATCCAAACCCATGCTTTTTTTTTTTTTTAATCTAAACCATGAATCTTAAAACAGTACTCATAAAGGATTATCTTGTGCCACTCATGATAATTAGTCCATGAAATAAAGTTTGAAATAAAGGTGCATTCACTAGAGAAATGACTTAACATTTGTTCCAAACTAGAGTGTGTGAACATTATTCTAAGCACCAGATGCTCCCGACAGGTCAAGTTGGCTTTCTGCCTGATTCTTATATTTGTCTTGCATCTGGTGCTTTTGACTATTCTCTTCTTAAAATTCTTGGCCCTTATGACCCCATCTCTCCTGGGTTGCCTCCTACTTTTCTAACCACACTTGCCTCTATGTTGTGGATTCTCTTCTTCCTCCCCTTATTAAAATATCTGTCACACAAAATTTCCCACTGTATACATTCTACCTGGGAATACTGATGACTATCAATTCTGTATCTTTACCCCAGACATCTATTACTGAGTTGCCTATGAGACAGCTCCGCTTATAGATGTCTTAGAGATACTTCAACTAAAAAACTCCAAATTGAGTTCCTCATTCCTTCTTGCCTCTTCCCCCTCTTCTTCCATATGCAGTCTTGACTTCTCCCTTTCCCTCCATGGCCACATCTGATAAAACATCAATTCCTGTTGACTTTGCATTCAAAGTATCCTTGACTCCATCCCTTCCCTCTATCTTTATTGTCATTACTCTAGTCCAGGTCTCTCACCTGATCTCCTCACTTCCAGGCATACCTCTCCCAATCCATCCTTGATGCTACTTCCAGAGAGATCTTCCTTAAAAGCAAATTATGCTGTTCTCTTGGCTTATAGGATAAAGTCCAGCTCCACAATGCTACACTCTATGATCTGATTCATATCTGTCGTCTCTGTCTCATGTCTCCCCCTTACCTCTCCCTCCCCCAACCTATGCTGAGCTGGGGCAGTGTTTGAAATACACCAGTCTATTATGTCCTTCAGGGCCTTTACTCATCCAGCTTCCTCTGCCTGCACTGGCCTTCCCTTACTGATCCTGCAAACACCTGCTCTTCTTTAAGATTCCATTCTAGCTTTTCTCAGTCCCCATCTAGGGAAATTTGACCACTCCAGTGCATCTCCACTGTACCTACGACCATAATGCTACATTGTGTTTATGTACTTCCGTAACTTTTCTTCCTATAAATGGAAACTTTAGGAAGGCAAGGCTTTTGAATGATTGATATCTGAATCCAGAGTACCAAGCACAATGTTTAGCACAAGGAGGCACTTAATAAATATTGAATGAATTAATGGATACTTCATGAAAACAAAGTAGTGGGCAAAACCAGGAAAAAACAGATTTGATAAAATCTCATCAATTTACTACAAGATGAGGATTGGGTCCATCTGAATAGTGAAAAATATTCATCTATTACTCTAAGGTCAGTAAAATTCTATTACTTTGTAGTATAACCAGTGCCTCCCTTCTTTGTTCCATGATATCTGCCTTTGGGCTACAATTAGACCTTATACAGTACTCTATTATATACCACTAACCATGCTGCTTCCATGATGTTTTTATGCATGTTTCCCCCCACTAGAACAATAGCTTCTTGACCCTGTCATATTCATCTCTATATCTCCATCACACAATCCATAATAGGTGTTCAATAAGTGTTTATTGAATTAAAATTAATTGGTGTCTTGTAAAAGCCCAGGGATTTATGTCAATGACCATAAGAATGATTTTTGGCTTACTATATCTTAAAGATATATAAGGGGCTAATATTTGCATACATTTAAATTTTTCTGTTTGCTTAGCACACTTAAAAAAATTTTTTTTACAGATTCCACAAATGTAAACTCCGACTCAGATATTTTTTGAATTATCAAAAATTCCAAATTAGAAAAGTCCAAATTAGTGAGGGTTTATTGTCTTGTTTCATTTTTGTTGTTGCTCATATGCATCTGCATTTGGACAAAGTAGGCACTGGAAAATGTGGATATGGCTAATCTGTACCAGTTTTTATGGGCCCAGTGAATTTTCTTTTAAATTCTTAATGTTGTTTATGATTTATAATCAGAAAAAAATTTTTTTCAAGGGTGTTTCCACTGGGTTTCATCCCTGGTCTGGAACTAAGATCCCAAATCCCCAGTGCTGGCACTTGGTATGGCAGAAAAAAAATGTTTTTAAACTATAAAGTCAAATTCTGTTACCTTTGATGGTGTTACTAAGGATTAAATCACAAGGATCTCAGCAGATTGCTTGCTTTTTTCCCTTTATTATAAGATTCTTATTTAGGGGACATGGTAAACAAAGAACAGGACACCCTTGACTGGTGTGGAAAGGGGATGGTGGGGAAGAAGGACCTTGCTTGTGTGCTCTTCATTCTAATGGTAAAATCATGGTTAATGCCGCGATTTCTTTATGGTATTCCACTCTAGAAACGTGCTTACAAGAGCTATGTGCGAGCCCTCCCTCTGCTGAAGAAAATGGGGATCAATTCCATTCTCCTCCGCAAAAGCATCGGTGCTCTTGAGGTGGCCTGTGGCATTGTCATGACTCTTGTGCCTGGGCGTCCCAAAGATGTGGCCAACTTTTTCCTCCTCTTGCTGGTGTTGGCGGTCCTCTTCTTCCACCAGCTAGTCGGTGATCCTCTCAAGCGCTACGCCCATGCCCTGGTGTTTGGAATCCTGCTCACCTGCCGCCTGCTGATTGCCCGCAAGCCTGAAGACAGGTCTTCTGAGAAGAAATCCTCGCCACCAGGGAATGCGGGGAGTGACGGCAATGCCGGGAATACCGAGGAGCAGCCATCCTTATACGAGAAGGCCCCTCAGGGCAAAATGAAATTGTCATAGGAGAGCAGAAGTGCAAAAAATTGACCTTCCAGGCAGTTGCCTCCATGACACCCAGGAAGATGTCAGTGTGTGTTTTCCATTTGATTTATTTATCTTGGGGGAAAAGGGACACATATAACCTGCAAGTTGATGGTCCTATTGGCTTGTGTACACCTATACCCTAAAATGACCTCCCCACATAGACGTGTGTGCACCACCTTTAATCACTCTGGGGCAACTCTCACATCTTGCTGCATGTACATGTATATGGCTAACTAGTGAAGTGTATTTGTGAGATGGATTCCAGCAAGCATGTGACTGTGAGATTATGTGTGGGTAAACGTTACTTACTTACTGTGTGTGTGTGTGTGTGTGGGTGTATGTGTGTGTTTGCACGCATGTGCAAAGGAAAAGGCTCTAATCTTGAACTAATCCTGCATAGGTATCCTTTCCTTTATAGACTGATTCTAGTGAAGGCAGAATAAAACAAATCTCCTATAAAGAGAATCCCACTTACTTCTTGGTATGAAACAAACTATGTATTCCCATGAGATACAGGGATCCCTCAGTTTAAGCTGAAAACTTAAACCTTCCGCTTTAGGAAAAAGTTCCTACAATTTGAGACACTGAGTTACATGTAAAATGAATTAACCTCTACTTTAGAAGTTTAAATTGTAAATACTCCATATTGAGTTTAATTAAAATAAGGGAAATAATGCAGTCAGTAGATAGTCTAATTCTTCAAGTGATAAAATCAGAAATTTCACCTTGCTTTTGTCGGAGCCCAGCCTACTAAGCTCCTTTATTCACAGTTGGAAACTGAAACAATAAACTTGTTATCAGACATCTGTTTTGGATTTTCTTAAGCCCAAAGCTGCCTCACTTCCACTATTCTCAGCAGCTAACCAGGATTTGGCAGCTGCTCCACTGTTGCAGTTGAGGGAGCCTTCCAACTCTAGCTGTTCTCTTCAATCACCTGAAATTTGACAGAGGAGCTGTATCCAGTCTTTTCTGCCAATCAGATTCACTTTTCACTGAACTTTGCTAGTGTAAGCAGAGATCCAAGTTACCCCCATGGTTGTCTGCTCTACTACACCTCTTTCAGTGGGTGGAGTTTAGCTGGGGGAAGGACATTCGATATGGGTTAGTCGGATTGAGCAGTATGAAAATTTGCTTTCTTCATTATATACTGCTGCTTCTCCTTGTTAGATGTGCTCTGATGGTTTAAATATCATTGTGCCAGGGATGGGGAAAGGGGTGGGGGTGTTGTGTGTGGGGAGTACGAATTAATGTATTTTCTTCAGTGTCATTGTTCTTGTTAATTGATACCTCTCTGTCTTATTTCTCTCATTCTTTCAAAATAAACATTTTTGAAGTTTGGAGGAAATAGTCTGGACAAATAATGAAAGTCTGGAAAGAAAGGGTCATATCATGGGATTCAGGCTGTTTTATTTTTGAGTGGATGTGGGAGGAAAATAAAGACAAGGGGGAGTACAATAATATACTAGTGAGGTTACAAACTTTCTAATCTCATTTAAGTTCACTCACAATTTTGTGATGTCAGCACATGAAACAGAAAGCCACAAAATCAAGATCTCAATACAATTCCCAGGTTTGGTGATGCCAAGGGAAGGATAAAGAATGATTTCACAAAAAAAAAAAAAAGAATTGCAGATGAATAAATGAAGATGAGCCAGTGTGTCTCACTATATATGTACCCACAAACTGGCACAAATTCCAGTGCCACAGACTTGTCACATTAGGCAAATTATTTTACCACTCAGGGCCCCAATTTCATTTACAAAAACAAGGTGATTGAAGGCTTAAAATTCTTTCCAATCTACATATGAGTCTATGAAATGATTAAAACTATGAAAATGTGTCTCAAGAATTTTTCAGTTTTACTAGATAAGGAAGAGCAGCTATCATAGAAAATATTGAATAGTCAGTTCTCATGCATGATTAAACTTGAAAGTACTTTGAAAAGCATGTAAGATGTGGCAAATAACCATTTTTGCTGTTCAGTTCAGTTCAGTTGCTCAGTCGTGTCCGACTCTTTGCGACCCCATGAACTGCAGCACACCAGGCCTCTCTGTCCATCACCAACTCCCGGAGTTCACACAAACTCATGTCCATCGAGTCAGTGATGCTATCCAGCCATCTCATCCTCTGCCATCCCCTTCTCCTCCTGCCCCCAATCCCTCCCAGCATCAGAGTCTTTTCCAATGAGTCAGCTCTTCGCATGAGGTGGCCAAAGTACTGAAGTTTCAGCTTTAGCATCATTCCTTCCAAAGAACGCCCATGACTGATCTCCTTTAGAATGGACTGGTTGGATCTCCTTGCAGTCCAAAGGACTCTCAAGAGTCTTCTCCAACACCACAGCTCAAAAGCATCAATTCTTCAGAGCTCAGCTTTCTTCACAGTCCAACTTTCACATTTTTGCTGTAGTCTTTCCCAAATACATCAACATAATCTGATTCTTCATCTCTCCCTAAGATTGCAGTTTCCTCCCACAGTTTTGCCTACAGTTTATGGGTTATGTTTTGGCCTCAAAAAAATCTGTGAGAGTCACTAAATTTTTATCTTTTCTCACCACTCCCCACTCTGAGGTGAGGTGAGGTGAAGTCGCTCAGTCGTGTCCGACTCTTTGCGACCCCGTGGACTGTAACCTACTAGGCTTCTCCGCCCATGGGATTCTCCAGGCAAGAATACTGGAGTGGATTGCCATTTCCTTCACTCTAAGAAGATTAAACCAGGGACTAATCTCAGGTCTCAGACTAAGCCCTTGTTGCTGTTTTAGCCAGTGTCTGTAAAGTCCACCCATTCCTCAAAGTTAGGAACGTTTGCATTTTGATTGGCCAGCTACATACAAAACGCCGTTTCCAGCAAACCTTCGAAGGTATGCGTGCCCATTCTCGGTAAAAAGGTCAATTCAGCTGTCCTTTCTTCTCACCTCCTAGAGATAGCTTCAGAAGTCTCAGGCCCTTTAACTTAATTCTCTTGCCCAGCAAGGGAGAACAGCCTCTATTGAGAAGTTTGCAGTTTCATATTTTCCTACAAAGTCCCGACATTTGGGATCAGCCTGAGCAAAAGGATCACTATAATTGGTCTTGTTAAATTCAAGAACCGAGACACTAATCGTTTTATTTTACGCACAGTGACGAATGCGAACAATATTAGAACAAGGGGAACGTCAGCCAATCAGCTGATTTTAGCAGCAACGGCCGGGCCCGGGCGGGTGGGGTGCGCGGCTCTGAGGAACTCAGTTTGCGTCAGCGTCAGCGCGCCCATCGCCTCGCGCCAGTGAGCTGTGACTCAACCAATCAAGCTTCAGCAGAGCACGTGGCTCCGCCCCGGCGCGGCCCGCGGCCCCGCGGAAGCGCATGCGCAGGGTGGAGCCCGTTTATTTGAATCTGAGAGGTGGTGTTTGGAACCCGGAGGATTTGGGACCCCGGAGTGGATGAGGTGAGGTACTTTTAAACACACGGCAAAATGGGAGCTCAGGTACGGAAGAGAATTAATCTCCTGACTTCTGAGCAAGGCAGTCCTCCAAGGTGTCGGGTTTCCCCCACACCAGGAATCCGCCCAGTGGGTCCGTGGTCGCGGCCAGGTTTGCTCCCTGTTGAGGCAGGCTGTGAGAGGGGAGTTCTTGGGGAGCGATGGGACGGTTCCATCAGAAGGGGCCAGAAGCTGGTCGCCCGCCCTTCTTACGCAGGACCCGAGGAAACAACTGGCAACCTGGAACTTTCTGATGGTCTACACACACGTATTGCTCTCCTTCCTGCTCTGGCCTCATCTGTTCTAGGGAGGTGGGGTTGAGTGTCATTACGACCATTCCTTTCGTTTTTCCCATTTGCAGCCCTAAATTTAGAAGTCATTCTGGCTTTCTCTCTTTTTCCCTACATCCAATTCTTTTGTTATGGCCTTGATCAATCTCCTTCCAAAACATTTCACGATTACAATCATCTTCTGTCTCTCTTACTATTTACACTTTAGGCCAGGTTCAGACCACAGTCACATCTCTTCTGGCCCTTTGCTAAACTTTTTAAATTGTCTGTTTCCACTCCTGGACTCCTGACATTCTATTCTCTGTACTGCAGCGAAAACGATCTTAAATCAGATGGTAGCACTTCCTCTCTGACACTCTTCCCTTCCCCTTATAGTTAGTTGCCTATGACACTTAAAATCCAGACTCCTTGTTTTGGTTGACAAACCCCAATATAGCAGTCCCTGTCTGCCTTTCTGACTTTGTCTCCCACTACTCTGTACCTCTTTCATACCACTACTCATCCTCACCTCTTCCTGGTGGTGTTGCTGTTTCTTTAACACACAAAGACCTTGCTTCAAGATCTTAGTATGTCTTGCTCTTTCCTCTCCGTGAAATACTCTTTGACCAGATCTTAACATATTTGGTTCCTCCTGGCATTTGAATTTAGCTTAAAGGTCACATCCGAGAGGCTTTCTCTGAACACTTGTTCCACAGTAGCTTGTCACTGTCACCTCACCCCCCCACTTTTTAAATCACACCACTGTATATTATGTTCACTATTAGTTATTTACTTATTTATTGACTCTCGTGCACCTCCCCATCCCAAACCCCGTAAGTTTCACTATAGCAGAGGCCTTGACTTTTATGATTTATCCCTGATAAGTAGAACTGTGCTTGGCATATAGATGATGCTTAGTAATTATTTACTGAATAAGTGAATTAGTGAGGCATGTTTCTGTTCTGAGAATCCTTAGTTTGGCAACCAGTTTGTCTTAAACTTTGCACTGACAAGGCAGGCAGCATTAAAGATTAAAAGCAAAATCAAGGCAAAGTGGAGAGAAAAAGGAGTGGAGAAAGTAACATTGAGTTCATGAGATGAATTAGTATTAGACTCACTTATGTGATATAGCCATTTTAGGAGAATTTGTTATGTTCCCTGTACTCTTACCATCTTTCCCCCCCCTCCCACAGGGCCAGTTCAGCTGGTGAATGTTACCTTGGAGAGTTGTTTCTCTCTGTTCCTCTTTAAGTCAAAGGGCTTTTTGAGAAAGTTAACCTATAGGTTTTGTTGCCTGGATTGCTGTCATTTTTCATTGTGTACTTGTATGCTAGATGTTCTGTCTCTGGAGTAAAAAGGGGTAACTGTTTGGCTGGTTAGTGACACCTTGACACTTGTTTTTGTATAGAACATGTGCAGTAATGTCATCTCAAAAGAAAGTTAACTCTTGGGCACGAAAGAGGACTTCACAGGATAGTAGTAGCTATCAGACTAGACTCTCAGCCTGGAGAGTAAAAGAGGACCTAAATGACTCAAAGAGCATCTCAAAATGTGGACAGAACAATACTGTGGAAGATTATGAAGGTGCTGATGATCGAACAGAAAACGCTCTGCAGATAGCATTGAGATATTTTGAGAAAGGTAAGAGATTGTTTTCCTTGTGTAAGGCCTGTTCCTGTGAAAAAATTCTAGATTCTTTTGGTAAGGATTTTTAAAGGAAAGCATATTTTTGCTCATTCATGATTTTTGTTTATTTAATGGACATTTATTGAGCACTTAACTACAAATCAGTATGCTAGGTTCTAGGGATACAACAACAAAGAATGTTCTGGCAGAGTGGTTTTCAAACTGTTGCACATTGGGATTAAATTACCTCAGAATCTTTTTCTTTTAATGTTGATTTATTTGACTGCATCATGGATGCAGCTTTGTCACAGGAGGTGCTCGGGATCTTTGTTGTGTCATGTGGGGTCTTTTGTTTCACAGACTCTCTAGTTGTGGCACGAGGTCTCAGTAGTTCTGCAGCATGTGGGATCTTAGTTTCCTGACTGAGAATCGAACCCGAGTCCCCTGCATTGCACGGCAGATTCTTAACCACCAGGGAAGTCTACCCAAGAATCTTTAGAAATCACTGGTACCTGGCATCCACTCTTAGATTTTCTGATTTTATTAGTATGGGACACAGCTTGGGCATTGGAATTTTTCAACAGCTCTCTAAGTGATTCAAATATGCAGGAAACCTTGTGAACCACTGTCTTAGTTATTGAAAACAGCTTAGTCTTAAGTTCAGTGCTTTTAGTTAGTTTAGAGCAAAGAAACCAGGGCAGGACTCAGTTTTCCTGCTGTCAATTATTCTAGAGTTTTAAGGGCTTTGAAGGGTTTTTAGGAAGACTTTTTTTACATAAAACTGTTCCTTTGAAGTAGTCTAATTGTAACTGTTGAGGCTGAGGAGTGAGTTAGTTTTAAAGTTCTCACTGTTTACTATTGTTCCTCTTTCAGGTCCCATTAAAACTTCACAGAATAAAGAGAAACACTTGAAAACTGTGGAAAACGTGGCATGGAAGAATGGGTTAGCTCCAGAAGGAATTGATATTCTATTAAGTGTGGCACTCAGTGGCAAATTTGGTATGTCATGGGGATAAATTTTTCAGCATTAGTTTTGCCTTTCAGAATTTGAATTACATTGTTGATTGGAATCAGATGCAGTTAAAGAACTGTATATTTTTTCTATTCTCTTCATAAAACCAATCTAAGATTATACAAATAGACCTTTCTTATGTCCAAACTTCGATTGTGGCTCAGCTGGTAAAGAATCTGCCTGCAATGCGGGAGACCTGGCTTTGATCCCTGGGTTGGGAAGATCCCCTGGAGGAGGGAAAGGCTACCCACTCCAGTATTCTGGCTTGGAGAATTCCATAGTCCATGGGGTCACAAAGAGTCGGACACAACTGAGGCGACTTTCACTTTCACTCACTATGTTGAAACTACCTTAATGAAAAGTTTCTATGTGCATATGCTGAAAATGGCTAGGTATCACATTTTTATTTTTAAAATGGATTCTTGTTACCAAATGCTTGGAAGCGATTTTTAGTATTTCTGTTAGGAAGGGTAGATAATAGTTTAAGTAGTGTTGCTGGAAGGCACATTAAGAGATCGCTGGTGTACTTCATTGCCTTTAGGCTCACTTATCAGTGACAGCAAGTCGCTGTTGGTATTGTCTCCATTCCAGTGTCTGTGGCTTTAACCGTTAAGATGCTTTTTCTTTTGAGCAAATGCTTCCTTTTCTGTTCTAAGTTCATTTGTATGGGGGTAGAGGTGGGGAATCTTAGGAAGAAATAGTATCTGTCCATTATTCTTTTCACTTGAGAACCTTTTAACCTACCTTCATCCAAATTTAGACTTAGAGAGTATTTTAGCCCTTGAACATTCTCATTTTATATGTGAGGCAACTGAAGCCCAGAGTGGTTAAAGAGACTTGTTTAATCTCAGAGCTAGAACTGGGGAACTCTGGTCTCCTTACTCCCCTTCTAGTGTTCATAGTGCACCACACTGCTATCAGATTTTCTACTTTTCTTCTTTAAGACAACTATCAAAATTGGATACTTAATATATCATTTTGCATATTGAGTTCCTTTGTGCATATCCTATCATGTTTGCAAAGGTATGTGTTAGTCCCTCTTTGTGACCCCATGGACTGTAGCCCGCCGACTCCTTTGTCCATGGGATTCTCCAGGCAGGAATACTGGAGTGGGTTGCCATTTGCAAGGACATGTGTGTTTATTTTAAAGAAACAGTGCATGACTAGCTGAATTCAGTATATGACTTCCAGGTATTTTAGTTCTCTATTTTTACCTGATTCGGGCTCTCTGTTTTCCTAGAAAGTTAAATTTGACCTAATAAAATTGGTCTTCTTATAAGTGGTTTCAGATTATTTGCTTCTAACAAATATCCATGAATTCATATTTAACTAATTAGTGTTTATCGAGAACAATTCTATCTATTCCTTCTCCCCTTAAAACATGTATAGAATGCACAGATGTTTTCTACTTTGCAATTTCTCTTCTCTTTTATGATATCTCAGAAATGAACAATTAGGTTTTCGTGATGTTTGCTAGGTCTTGTAGCAAATGCATGTGTTTTTTAAAATGCATGCCTCAGGCTTTGAAACTTGTATATAACAATTTGAAAAATAATCTCTAACTTTCTAGTCTAATTTCATTTTTCTATTAAGCTGGAATTTGGAGACATTAAAGGTAGCCTCCTTAATTGGTTTTCTCTTTTTAGTTATTTCTATAATATCCCCCATCACTATTAGATCTTTGTATGTAACTCCTTTGCTAAGTTGAAATGCATATTCAAGGGCAGGTATGCTAGAAATGTCATAATTAGGTACAAAGGGACTTTGTACTCTTTAGTAATTAAAAAGTCACTGGGAAGTAAGAACAGAGTCAATGTAGGACTCTGTTCAACATAGAATCCTCCCCTTGAATTTGGTATATGTATAGAGTATTAGTGGTCAGACTGTTATAAACTTTACAAGAATTGGGGGATGGGAATAGGGGAGAAGAGAGGTAAAAACAGGAAATCACTGAGTGGAAACCAGAGATTTTTATTCTTATGATTCATTATCTGCCATCACTGCTTTCTTTTTTCAACACAAATGATGGGGTAGAAATTGATGAGACACATTGTTGTAGTTATGTGGGATAAGTACATCTAGAGAACATGATGACTAAAGTTAGTAATATTGTATAGAATATTGGAAATTTGCAAGAGAATAGACTTTAGGTGGTCTTATCACAGAGAAGAAAATGGTAACTATGTAAGGAAATAAAATGTTGATCAGCCTGACTATAGTAGTCATTTTACTATAATAGGTATTCAGTATCTGCCAGGTGTTTACATGTTCAGTTCAGTCACTCAGTTGTTCCCTGTCCATCACCAACTCCCGGAGTTCACTCAAACTCACGTCCATCGAGTTGGTGATGCCATCCAGCCATCTCATCCTCTGTTGTCCCCTTCTCCTCCTGTCCCCAATCCCTCCCAGCATCAGAGTCTTTTCTAGTGATACAACTATATAAATAGTTGTAAATACAATGTAAATGCAGTGTAAATAGTTGCCTATGTATGCCTAATTCAAGCTTTGCTTTTTGGAACTTTATGTAATATTTTTTAGGAACACTTTCTGTGTTTAGTTGAATTCACAGATGTAGAACTTGAGGATATGGAGGGCTGATTATATCATATCATCATGTTGTGCATCTTAAGTATATACAGTTTTTACTAAGGAAAAAAAAACAAGAGGTCTGCACCTGTAGGAAAATGAAAGACATGTATAAGATGTTTCTGAGAATGCTACTTATGGGTGAAGTTAAGAACACTGTTATCTTTGTGAATGGATGTGATCACCATGCTATAGTGCATTTAAGACAGTGTTTAAAGACCTGTATATTTCTAAGAATGCTACTCTCGGGAGAAGTTGAGAACAGTGTTATACTGAATGGATGTGATTACCACACTGTAATGCCTTTAAAACATTGGCTAAAAACATATGTATCCAAGATACTGTTGTGGCTTCTACTTGTATGAGAAGTTGAGAACACTAGTTTTTCAGTGAATGGTTCGTATCACCATAGTATAATGCAAATAAAACAATGTTTAAATACAAAAAGAAATCGATAATATATGTATATATAAAATTATTGAAGCCTTAATAAGCAGAAGCTGATATAGGGTGTATATTAAGACAGAGCTACTGGTCACATCACTTCTATTAGCAGATGGGAGAATAGCATGGAAGCCAGAGAATGATGGAAAGATTGGACCAATATAGAATGACAATACTACCAGCTAATAGGGTGGTTGTTTCATTCTGGTATCCTTTCCACTTTTGGGGCATGGATGGAGGATACAAATGCATCTATCTGTTCTTAAATGTAGCAGCTGATGTAAGATGTCTTACAGTAGATTTAAATAAACCAGAATCTATTATGCCATTTTTAAAAGTTGTTGAAATTTTCTTAGGAGTAAAACACTATTTTTGAGATGTAATTCACACAGCATAAAATTCACCCTTTGGAAGCATATGGGGTTGGTTTTGTTGTTGTTGTTCTTTTTTTTTTTTTTAAGCATATCCATGGAGTTGAGTGGGCTTCCCAGGTCTGCCTACAATGCAGTCCGTCTGCGATGCAGGAGACCCTGGTTCAATTCCTGGGTCAGGAAAATCCCCTGGAGATGGGATAAGCTACCCACTCCAGTATTCTTGGGTTTCCCTGGTGGCTCAGAAGGTAAAGAATCTGCCTGCAATGTGGGAGACCTGGGTTTGATCCCTGGGTTGAGAAAATCCCCTGGAAAAGGGAAAGGCTACTTACTCCAGTATTCTGGCCTGGAGAATTCCATGGACTGTATAGTCCATGGGGTCACAAAGAGTCAGACACGACTAAGTGACTAAGCACAGCACATAGAGCTGGGCAATCATCACTACTATCTAATTGTCCAAACATTTTCATCCTTCCAAGAAGAGAACCTGTGTTCATTCTCCATTGTTAGATAGAAATATTAGAGCCAAAGAATCTGCTTTATAGTTTATATTAGAAGTTAAAGGTACATTTTTGTTTCAAACTATGCTTTGTAATGATGATAAGAGTTATTGCTGCTGCTGCTGCTGCTAAGTCACTTCAGTCGTGTCCGACTCTGTGTGACCCCATAGATGACAGCCAACCAGGCTTCCCCGTTCCTGGAATTCTTCAGGCAAGAATACTGGAGTGGGTTGCCATTTCCTTCTCCAATGCATGAAAGTGAAAAGTGAAAGGGAAGTCGCTCAGTTGTGTCCGACTCTTAGCGACCCCATGGACTGTAGCCCACCAGCCTCCTCCATCCATGGGATTTTCCAGGCAAGAGTACTGGAGTGGGTTGCCATTGCCTTTGCCGTAAAAGTTATTGAATATTACTTTATTGCCTTCAACGTAAAGTGGAAGTTTTAGGACCAAGAGTTAATTACAGTGAAGGGACAATCAAGACCCTAAAATGTAGTTTAATTTGGACTTTGTCTACTTTCTAGGGAGTGCTGTAAACACTCGGATATTCAAGTGTATGATTCCAGCAACTCTAATATCAGAAGATTCTGTGGTTAAGGCGGTCTCCTGGCTTTGTGCTGGCAAGTGTTCTGGTAGCACCAAGGTAATTTTTTTTAAAACACTTTGATGATAAGTCCTTCAGAGCCACTTAAGCGCTGGCAAGGAAGAGCCACTTATGAAGTAATGGCAGTGGCCTTTTGTACAAAGCTTGTAGTTTTGGAACAATATAGCTTGATGCAAGAACTCTGTTCAAATAGAAATTTTTACTGAGAAATAAAATCTATTATCCTTCTTTGTGCTAGAGGCTTCTAAAACAGTCCTGAGGTGGGTAATTAAGCTCTTTTGTTGCCAGTTATATTTCTCTAAAGATAAGCATTTTGTTTCTCAATAGGTGCTTTTTTATCGTTGGCTGGTTGCAATGTTTGACTTCATTGATCACAAGGAGCAAATTAACTTGCTCTATGGCTTCTTTTTTGCTTCATTGCAGGATGATGCACTGGTAAGTAAAAATTGAACAGCGTTATGCATTGATCAGTGATACATGCTTGTATATCAATGCACCATATGTGCTTCAAAGTGCCAAACAACTTTCCTTACTTATTTTAAAATGTATGAAACAGGAAGGTGTAATGAGTAGCATAACGAAAACCATTATACCCGTCTCTCAGATTAACAAATGAAATTTTCCCCACATTTGTTTTTTATCTTCTTTTAAGGAAATAATTGTTACAGATAGAATTGAGTTCACATTGGAGTCTCTTTGCTGGTCTAGAGCAATGATTGCCATCTTTTCCCTTTTAAACCACTTCAACAGGGTCCTTTGGGTCACTTATTCTACAGTTTCTTGATTAACACTGTGAAAACCTCATCAGAATTAATGAGAAGGAGAGGATTACTTTTCATGAGATGCCAGTGGACTGATTTTGATTAAATAGCATAATTAGTCCCATTGAAAGCATTAATAACTCTAAGAAATCAATCTACTGTCCACCTGGAAGTCTTTCAAGGACCATCAGTAGTTCACAGACCATGTGAACCATTCATCTAACAGAACTTCTCTTGCTTTGGGGAAGGGAGGGAATTCACTTATGGATTCCTTTTTCAAAAATTGACTATGTTTGTTGCATTATATGAGACAGTGTAGAAGATTCAAAGATTAGCTGAGAGTTTCTATATTCCAGGGGTTTGTAATCTATTTCGGAGACTAAGGGAAGCACATAAAGTTAAATGACAACGCGTAAGTTCTATTATCAAAGACAGTGCATGTTAATGCGAGGGTAATAATTGCTGTGATATTTCCAGGAAGAAAAGAACACTGTAAACCAGAGTGATTAGAAAAAGCATCATAAAGTACGTGGGCATTGAACTGGGCCATGAAGGTGGAGTAGGATTTGAGATTTGATGTTTGATATGACAGGAATATTTCAAGCAAAGTTGTGAACTGTGTAAATTGTGTTTTAGGAAACCTTAAATATATCAGACTGACTTAATTACAGTTGATGTCAGGTAGTGGTGGGTGGTAAGGCTGAAAAAATTGGGTGAGGAAAAATTGTAGCGATCTTTAAATATGATGGTAAGGAATTTGAACTTTATCCAGTGGGGAAATCACTGAAAAACTTGGGACAGAACATGTTGAAAGCAACATTGTAGGAAGTTGTATCTAATAATGCCAAACATTATGAATTGGGATGGAAGCTAGAATGAGGAAGACTAGTTAGGAGACTGACATGATGATGATATCCTAAACTTAGCAATTCTCAAATATGCTCTGTGGATCCTTTGATGCAGGTTAAAATTATAGCGATATCAAGATGTTCATAGCTGTTTTCACTGTGTTGACGTTTGCACTGATGACGGATAAAACTGCTGACACACTCAGGGCAGTGAGTCCACACTGTAGTAGGGTTTGTTGTGTTCTTTACTGTAGTAAAAAACAAAAATGCAAGTCTTACTTAATAATGTCCCAAATGAAGCAATAAAGATTAATTCATTAATTATATTAAACTTCAACCTGTGAGACATATCTTTAATATTCTGTCTGATGAAATGGGAAGTATAAATAAATCCCTTCTGCATATTAAAGCACAACAGTTGTCGTGAGGAAAGGAACTTTGTGTGATTGAATTGTGAGCGAAACTAGCTTCTTTATTCCATGGAATACCATTTTTACTTCAAAGAATAACTGACATATAAACTATGGTTATTCAGACTTGGTATTTGGCAGATGTTTTCTTGAAAATGAACAAAGCGAGCTGGTCATTTCATAGAAAACAACTGGCACTATTTGTGGCAAGTGGTAAAATTTGAGCTTTTAAGCAAAAATGACAAGTTTGAAAAATTTGTATTTGTCATTGTGAACTTGACAGCTTCCCAATACTTAAAAGACTTTGCTGATGAGAATGAGAATATTAATGACTGTGATTTTTAGTATTATATAATGATTATAATTATATTAATCATTATATAATGAAATATGTCAACATTTGGGAGATAGGTATAACTAATTTCCAAATGATCTCGTTTGAAATTATGTATGGGTAAAAGCCATGCAAAGTGCAAGATATATCAAGGAATTTTAATGGAATAGAGTACGAAGAGTTCATTGATAAGATTTCAGAATCCACATTGCAGCTATTTCCTAAGAGACTACCACTTATTAGTTTTGCTGAAGTATCAAAGACTAATATCCACAATGTTTTGAAAAGGCTATTAAAATATTCCTTCTTTTCCAATTACATATGTGTGTGAGGCTAACTTTTCTTCATGTACTTCAATCATAACAATATTATAAACCAGATAAACAAAAGCTTTTGGGGATCTTCTAATTTTTAAGAGTCTTGAGACCAAAAAGTCTGAGAATCACTATCAGAGATTAAGGGGTATGAAAAATTGAAGGGACAAATCTTAAAGGAGACTGTAAAGGAAGAATTGACATAATCTAGTACCTAAACTGGATTAAGGGAAAGGTCAAGAAATAAAGATAGAGTTTGTAAGTCAGTATGTTGCAAAATGATGGTACCTTTGACCATAGAAGGAAATTTGTGGAAAAGGAGGTAGTTTTAAAAGGAACATAATATGTTTGGCTTTAGATGTACAAAGTTTGAGGTTACATCCTGTAGAAATTCACTCAGTGTACATTTATTAACTAATGTGAGAGTCATTGAACTAGTATTGGAGATACAAATATGAGTAATCATAAGTTAACTATTGGTCTTCCCATATGGCGCTAGTAGTGAAGAACCCGCCTGCCAGTGCAGGATAGACATAAGATGTCCGGGTTCAATGCCTAGGTCGGGAAGATCCCCTGGAGGAGGGCATGGCCACCCACTCTAGTATTCTTGCCTGAAGAATCCCTGGTGGGCTGTGGCCCATAGGTGCAAAGAGTCGGACACAACCAAATCAACTTAGCACATAAGTTAACTATAAGCCTCATATAGTTAACTTATATGAGCCTTATATACCATGCACCAAGTGCTTTACACAGTATGTCACCAACTCTTAAGATGCCATCAGTTTTAAGATGCATCATTATCTTTCGAACCATTACAATAAGATGTTGCCATTAAAATTGTTACCTGATACTGATTTTAGGATTAGTTTTGTTTTCAGAGATGTTAAAATGTAGAAAATGAAATGTCAGACTATGTATTTTTTTCCTAGTTCTGAGGGTCTGAAAGTTCTTTTTATTCTTAACCTCAATTCAAAATAAACATTTATTTAGCACCTACTATTTTCTATACTGTGCTCTCCACTGTGGTAGCCACTAGCCTCATGTGACTAAATGAGCACTGGGAATGTGGCTAGGCCAAACTGAAATGTGCTGTAAATGTAAAACACACCAGATAAGAAGTGGTTTTAACTCATTTGAACCTCTTTACAGCCTTTGTGACATATACACTTTTATCCCCATTTTAGAGAGGAGGAGTTTGAGGCACAGAGAAGTCAAATAATTAATTATCCAAGGTCATGTGACTAGAGGCAGGATCTATGGGAAATGCTATTCCCATTTTAGAGATGAGACAACTGAGGCTTGGAAAAGTTATGTAACTTTGCTAAGGTAACCTACCTAGTAAGAGGCTGAGCCTTGAGAATTTTTAAATGTAGTAGGAGAGAGAAGCACAGTGTGATAAATCCTGTGACAGTATCCACAGAGTTCCATGGAAATATAGAGTAGCGGTATCAAAATAAGACTAGGAATCAGGGTTAATGGAGGAGGAAATGGCCCCACTCCAGTATTCTTCCCTGGAGAATTCCATGGACAGAGGAGCCTGTCTCCGGTAGCCTCTGTAGCCTGTGGGCTACAATCCATAGGGGTTGCAAAGAGTCAGACATGACTGAGTGACTATCACTTTCACTTTCAGGGTTAAAGTTATAGGGATTTCTTTTCAATAGGAAGAGAGATATGGGTGTTGATGTCCATAAATTTGTGAGTTAGTAAGGGATGTGATTGAGGGAATTCCTGCCCAGTGGTTTTAGTGATTTTTTTTTTTCTCAAATTTTCACTCAAGTAGGAGGCAAGGTCTTCTGCTGAGAATGAGGAGGAAAAGATAGAATGTTATGTTTGAGTATACATTTTTAAATAGCTCTTGGTGGAAATAGAGATAGATTAAGAGACACAGTTCTGAAGGCCCAGATAAGCTTCAGTTCAGTTCAGTCGCTCAGTCGTTGTCGGACTCTTTCCAACCCCATGAATCGCAGCATGCCAGGCCTCCTTGTCCATCACCCACTCCCGGAGTTCACTCAAACTCATGTCCATCGAGTTGGTGATGCCATCCAGCCATCTCATCCTCTGTCGTCCCCTTTTCCTCCTGCCCCCATCCCTCCCAGCATCAGAGTCTTTTCCAATGAGTCAACTCTTCGCATGAGGTGGCCAAAGTATTGGAGTTTCAGCTTTAGCATCAGTCCTTCCAATGAACACCCAGGACTGATCTCCTTTAAAATGGACTGGTTGGATCTCCCTGCAGTCCAAGGGACTCTCAAGAGTCTTCTCTAACACCACAGTTCAAAAGCATCAATTCTTCAGAGCTCAGCTTTCTTCACAGTCCAACTCTAAGTTTAGGGAGCACGAATTTGTGATGTTACTAATATCAAGGGTCATAGTTCCTCCAGGGTGGGACACGAAGGCGAGAGAGTGACTGAGCTAATGGATCAAAGTCTAGAGAGAAAAGGGAGAAGTTGAAGACAAGAGAGCAGATTGGGAGCACAAACAGCTGAGTTTCAGGTTGCCTTGGTGACATTAAAGGCATGTATTAGGATTAAAAACTGGAATGATAGAAGTTGTAGCATTGGAGTTTAAGATTGCAGGGGGCACTGGTTCAATGTGATGACAGGATTTAGAGTGCAGGGGGGTGAGTTGTTGAAGACTAGAGTAAGGGAATGAAGGTTATTGTAATTGAAATTTTCTGTATCCTATGGATTTGTTGTTGCTGTTGCTGCTCATCTGTCAATTACCAAGTGATGTATGTTGAAAATCTCCCACTCAGAAGGCAGACTTGTCAGTTTTTCCTTAAAAAGTTCTGTCAAATTTTGCTTTATATATTTTGAGTCTATTATTAGGTAAAGGCACAATTATAGTTTTCATATTGTCCTGCTGAGTCAAACCTGTATCATGAAGTAGCGTTTTAGAAATGCTTTTCATTTTAGTCATTTTGTTTGATATTGACAATGTCAACTCAGGCTTTATTTTGGCTAGTATATTGCTTCATATGGACATGAACTTGGGCAAACTCCGGGAGATAATGAGGGACAGGGAGGCCTGGTGTGCTGCAGTCCATAGGGTCACAAAGAGTCGGATACGACTTATCGACTGAACAGCAACAACATTGCTTGGTGTATTTCTATCTTTTGGTTTTTTGAAAAATCTTCTTTTGCCCTCATGTCTTCCCCATTCCAGCATTCTTGCCTGGAGAATCCAATGGACAGAGGAGCCTGGCTGGTTACAGTTTGTAGGGTTGCAAAGAGTTGGATATGACTGAAGCAACTTAGTGTAGCACAGATTTTATTTTTAAATCCTGTTTAATGATTTTTCACTTTTGCCTGGAAAGTTATTTACCTTTGTAGTGATTATTGATATCATAGAAATAAGTAGGAATACCTTATGTTTTAATTTTATTATTTTGGGCTGTGCTGCGTCTTTATTGCTGCAGTCTTTTCTAGAATTGCAGGGAACAGGAGCTACTCTGTAATTGTGGTATATGGGCTTCTCTTGTTGCTCAGGACAGACGCTAGGGTGCACAGGCTTCAGTAGTTGCAGCTTCCAGGCTCTAGAGCACAGGCTCAACAGTTGTGGGGCATGGGCTTAGTTGCTCCATGGCATGTGGAATCTTCCAGATCAAGAGTGGAACTCCTGTATTGGCAGGTGGATTCTTTACCACTGAGCCACCAGGGAAGCCCTGAGATCTCTTATTTTGAGCTTTCTAAATGATCTGCTTTTTTTCTGATTCTTTTCCTCATCCCTCTTATTTTGGATTGATTGTGGTTTTCCCCCATTCTTGGTTGGAAATTACATACTCTGTGTGTGGTGTTGTTATTGTACCTATTTTAATATGCATTCAGTTCAGTTCAGTCGCTCAGCCGTGTCCGACTCTTTGCGATTTTCACTTTCATCAAGAGGCTTTTTAGCTCCTCTTCACTTTCTGCCATAAGGGTGGTGTCATCTGCATATCTGAGGTTATTGATATTTCTCCCAGCAATCTTGATTCCAGCTTGTGTCTCTTCCAGTCCAGCGTTTCTCATGATGTACTCTGCATATAAGTTAAATAAGCATGGTGACAATATACAGCCTTGATGTGCTCCTTTTCCTATTTGGAACCAGTCTGTTGTTCCATGTCCAGTTCTAACTGTTGCTTCCTGACCTGCATACAGATTTCTCAAGAGGCAGGTTAGGTGGTCTAGAGGTAACCAATATCGTTATTTTCATCTTGAAAGATATAGGGCCCTAGAATGCTTTAACTCTGATCACATCCCTCCCAGATTGTACATGTTATCTGATTTTAGCTCTGACTCTTTGCCATCCTCCTCCACATACACACATAGTAGAGATTATTTTCTTCACAATTAATATTTGTTTAGATTTGCCCACATATTTGCCAGTTTCTTTGCTCATCATTTGTTTTTACATCTCAGACCTTTAATTGAGATTATTTTCCTCTCTGAAAATATTTTCTTTAGTTTTTTTTTTTTTCTTTTTTTGGCTGTACCACCCAGCATATAGAACTTCCCTAACTGGGGATTAAACCTGTGCCTGCTGCAGTGGAAGTGTGGTGTCTTAACCTCTGGACCACTGGGGAAATGCCTAGAATATTCTTTCAGTAGAATCTTTTTATTTCTAATTTTTTTAATTTTTAATTGAAGGATAATACAATATTGTGTTGATTTCTGCCATACATCGACATATATCATAGATATACATACGTCCCCTCCCTCTTGAGCCTTCTTCCCACCTCCCACCCCATTCCACCACTCTGGGTTGTCATAGCACCCCAGTTTGAGAGTAGAATCTTTGATGGTAAACTCTGTCTTTGCCTAAAAATGTCTTTACTATGCCCATGTTCTTGAAAATTGGTTCTGCCTAATCAGGAAAAGAATTTGAAAAAGAACAGATACGTGTATATTTAGGGAAAAAAAGAAGTTTGGTTCTGCTGTGTGTAGAACACTAGGGTGACAGTTAAATTCTCTCGGGACATTGACAATATTATTCCACTGGCACCTCCTTTCCATTGTTGTTGAATCAGTCTAACTGTAATACGTTGTTTCTTTTCTCTCTGAATACTTTTTAAAAGCAGCTTTGTGAGATACAACTTACATACCATACAGTCCACTCAAAGTAAAATCTGCTGGGTTTTAGTATGTTCAAAGATATGTGCAACCATGAACAGAGTCAATTGTAGACTATTTTCATCACTTCAAAAATCTCATAGCACTTGGGAAACCAACATATTCATGTGGCTTGCTTTATTGTGACCTTGTTACACTTAAAAAAAAAAAACCTCATACATTTTAGCTATCACCCTTATCTTTCTGTTTAGAGGTTCTTATGCAACTCCTAGGGCTTTTGACATGGCACTAGTGGTAAAGAACCTGCCTGTCAATGCAGGAGACATAAGAGATGTGGGTTCAATCCCTGGGTTGGGAAGAATCCCTGAAGGAGGGTATGCAACCCGCTCCAGTATTCTTGCCTGGAGAATCCCCATAGTCAGAAGAGCCTGGTGGGCTACGTCAGTGGGGTTGCAATGAGTTGGACATGACTGAAACGACTTTGTATGAATGCATGCAAGCAACTCCTAATATATTTTGTGTCTTTAGAGATTTGCCTGTTATGGACATTTCACATAAATGGAATCATACAGTGTAGGGTCATTTTTGACTGGCTTCTTTTAACTTACTTTACTTTTTACTTGAAAGCATAATGCTTTGCCTATTCTAGGTACCTTATATAAGTGGAATAATCCAGTATTTGTTCTTTTATGTCTGGCTTCTTTCACTTAACATGTCTTCAAGGTTCATTCATGTTATAGCATGTATCAGAGCTTTGTTTTTATGACTGAATGATATTCTGCTGTATGTATATGCCATTATCTGTTGATGAGCTTTTGGATTGTTTCTACCTTTTGGTTAACATGAATAATGTTGCAGTGAACATTGCCATCCAAGGGTCTGTTCAAGTCCCTGCTTAGAATTCTTTTGGATACATACTTAGGAGTTCTTCCAGGCAGGGACTGAACCTTTTATAACCAAAATATCTAGCATTGTAAACTTCATAAGAGCAGGTCTTTTTGTCTGTTTTATCTACTGCTTAATAAATACTTTCATGAATGAATGAATAAGATCTATTCATAAATGTTTGTCAAATAATTTCAGTATGCTTGAGTAGTTTTCATGATGCTGACTAAAGAGTTTCTTGCTCAGCACAGCAGGTGAGAAGGGGGCTTCCTTTTTTTTCCCTTCTTCTTCTCTTTTAAAAATATTTATTGAAGTATCCCAGATGGGACCAGTGGTAAAGAGCCTGCCTGCCAATGCAGGAGACAAAAGAGATGTGGGCTCAATCAGTTCAGTCAATTTTTATAAACTGAACACATTTGTATAAGTATCACCCAGAAGAAATAAGGATCCTAACTATAAAAAGCATTAAAAAAAGTTACAACTTGGGACTTCCCTGGTGGTCCACTGGTTAAGACTCCACTGCAGGGTGTGTGGGTTCAATCGTTGATCAAGAACTATGATCCCACATGTCATGTGGTGCAGCCAAAAAGTAAAAATAAAAAGTCACAACTTGATGGGCACTTGACTCTGTAGTGACTGAGATGCGGTGGCTATTTGTCAGCAAAGCAATTGTAAAGTCTCAGATACACATAAATTTTTCCTTTCTAGATGTGATTAAAGGACAGTGTCAGATAGAATACTGGAGCTTAGGGTGACACTTATTTTATACCCAACATGTATTGCTAATGGCTCACAGCATTCCCTGTGTAGCTCAGGCAGTAAAGAATCTGCTTGCAGTGCAGGAGACCCAGGTTCTATCCCTGGGTTGGGAAGATCCCCTGGAGAAGGAAATGGCAACCCACTCCAGTATTCTTGCCTGGAGAATCCCATGGACAGAGGAGCCTGGTGGGCTACAGTCCATAGGATCACAAAGAGTTGGACATGACTGAGTGACTAACACTTCAGCTTTCAATGGTTAATATCCTAGGGATGCGAGGCAGTGAATTTTTTTTTTTTTTTTTTACAGAAAGTTACTATATTTTGTGTAGAATATGGCAACTTGGTCATAATATGTATTCTAACCCTTAAAAAAGGATTCTATATCTAAATTCACACTTCTTATAAGTATGTTCAGTCTTTATCAACTCATTTCTAAGTAGAGGAGTGGCAATATGGAATTCTGTACTTTAAAGTATAGAGTCATAACTACTAAAATATAACTTTCTTTAAAAAAAAATCTTGGGTTTTGCTGCTTCTCTAGTCCCATTTAATAATTTGTTATTGTTGTTGTTCAGTGGCTAAGTCGTGTCTGACTCTTTGTGATCCCAATGACTGCAGTGCGCAAGGCTTCCCTGTCCTTCACTATCTCCCAGAGTTTGCTCAAACTCATGTGCATTGAGTCAGTGATGCTCTTCAATCATCTCATCCTCTGTTGCCCCCTTTAATAATTTACTTTTTCAATTTGCTATATTCTAAAGTAGGTATTGGCAATTTTTTTCTTAAAGGGCCAAGTAGTAAATATTTAGGTTTGAGCGTCATACTGTCTTTCTCACAAGTACTCACTCTGCTGGTGCGGTGCAAACTCAGCTACAAACAATAAACAAATGACTGTGTCCCAAAAAAACTATTCACGGTGACCAGCAGTGGGCTGAATTTGATCCACAGGTTGTTGTTTACCCATTCCTGCAATAGAATATTGTTTTTTGTCTGATAAACAGATATTCTTAATTTCATGAACTCTGATTTGTTGGGGTTTTTCTTTTATGTTTTATTTTACGGTTATCATTTTTTAATGGAAAAAATGAACTGCTACTCTCTTGTCATGAAGATACTCTCCTCTGTTTTCTTCTAGAACAAGTAACGGCAGATTTCCTATAAAGAAAAGGAAGTAAATATTTTAGGCTTTGCAGGCCACTCAGTTTGTGTCACAACTTCTCAGCTCTGCTGTTGTAGCAGTAAAACAGCCATGGCCAATACATGAGTGAGTTAGTGCAGTTGTGTTCCAGTAAAACTTGATTTGCAAAAATAAGTGAACTATAGTTTGCTGACCTCTAATCTAGAATAAAACCTCAACAAATGGTCGCTCAAAATGATGTGGTATAAGGAACAAATCTTTCAGTACTTTAAGCTCAAATTCATTGAGTTTGTGCTATTTTGCCAGACTGAGGTCTAAATGGCTATTGCCTGGAGAATCCCATGGACAGAGGAGCCTGGTGGGCTACAGTCCATAGGATCACAAAGAGTTGGACATGACTGAGTGACTAACACTTCAGCTTTCAATGGTTAATATCCTAGGGATGCGAGGCAGTGAATTTTTTTTTTTTTTTTTTACAGAAAGTTACTATATTTTGTGTAGAATATGGCAACTTGGTCATAATATGTATTTTAACCCTTAAAAAAGGATTCTATATCTAAATTCACACTTCTTATAAGTATGTTCAGTCTTTATCAACTCATTTCTAAGTAGAGGAGTGGCAATATGGAATTCTGTACTTTAAAGTATAGAGTCATAACTACTAAAATATAACTTTCTTTAAAAAAAAATCTTGGGTTTTGCTGCTTCTCTAGTCCCATTTAATAATTTGTTATTGTTGTTGTTCAGTGGCTAAGTCGTGTCTGACTCTTTGTGATCCCAATGACTGCAGTGCGCAAGGCTTCCCTGTCCTTCACTATCTCCCAGAGTTTGCTCAAACTCATGTGCATTGAGTCAGTGATGCTCTTCAATCATCTCATCCTCTGTTGCCCCCTTTAATAATTTACTTTTTCAATTTGCTATATTCTAAAGTAGGTATTGGCAATTTTTTTCTTAAAGGGCCAAGTAGTAAATATTTAGGTTTGAGCGTCATACTGTCTTTCTCACAAGTACTCACTCTGCTGGTGCGGTGCAAACTCAGCTACAAACAATAAACAAATGACTGTGTCCCAAAAAAACTATTCACGGTGACCAGCAGTGGGCTGAATTTGATCCACAGGTTGTTGTTTACCCATTCCTGCAATAGAATATTGTTTTTTGTCTGATAAACAGATATTCTTAATTTCATGAACTCTGATTTGTTGGGGTTTTTCTTTTATGTTTTATTTTACGGTTATCATTTTTTAATGGAAAAAATGAACTGCTACTCTCTTGTCATGAAGATACTCTCCTCTGTTTTCTTCTAGAACAAGTAACGGCAGATTTCCTATAAAGAAAAGGAAGTAAATATTTTAGGCTTTGCAGGCCACTCAGTTTGTGTCACAACTTCTCAGCTCTGCTGTTGTAGCAGTAAAACAGCCATGGCCAATACATGAGTGAGTTAGTGCAGTTGTGTTCCAGTAAAACTTGATTTGCAAAAATAAGTGAACTATAGTTTGCTGACCTCTAATCTAGAATAAAACCTCAACAAATGGTCGCTCAAAATGATGTGGTATAAGGAACAAATCTTTCAGTACTTTAAGCTCAAATTCATTGAGTTTGTGCTATTTTGCCAGACTGAGGTCTAAATGGCTAATTAAATTCTGGTATATTCACTGGAATATTAAGATAATTGAAAATGATCATTTTGAAGACCAAGTAACATGGGAAAATACTTTTAAGTGGGAAATCAGGATAAAAGTTTTAAGTTTATATCTTAATAGCTGTGGACTACTAGAAGGAATTGGCAATCCACTCCAGTATTACTGCTTGGAGAATGCCATGGACAGAGGAGCCTGGCAGGCTATAGTCCAGAGGGTTGCAAAGAGTCAGACATGACTGAGGCAACTTAGCATGTACACACGCACTAGAAGGAATACATGAATTTTTGTTAGGCAGAAGATTCTGTTTCTAGTTTTCAAGTTGTCTGCATTGTTGTATTCCAAAGATAACTTTAAAAATAGTGTAAGTGAGTAAGTGAAAGTCACTCAGTAATGTCCAACTCTTTGTGACCCATGAACTATACAGTCCATGGAATTCTCCAGGCCAGAATACTGGAGTGAGTAGCCTTTCCCTTCTCCATGGGATCTTCCCAGCTCAGGGATTGAACCCAGGTCTCCCGCATTGCAGGCAGATTCTTTACCAGCTGAGCCAGGAGGGAAGCCCCAAAATAGCATAAAGACATGCTAATTAAAACTATTGTTCAGTCAAGTCCTGAAGCCTTTTTACTTAATCATTGTAGGACTGACATTTAAGGAAAATGCATTGTTGCTCTCTTCAAGATATATTGTCATTTTTTCTTTTAATTTTTATATTTTGACAGTGCCCTTATGTCTGCCATTTGTTATATTTACTTACCAAAAGAGAGAATGGTGAGTGTTTTCATTCCAATTGTATTACATTCACTCTGGAATTAGCATTTATATTGGCTTTTATAAAGTTTTAATTATTAGCATTAGTTCTATGGCAAGGTTTTGTGGGAATTGCTTTTTAGTACTTTTACCTAAGAGCATCTGCTTAATGGCTTAACTGAGTAGGGTAATTATAGTCTTAATGTGTTGTAAGGAGAAGCTACATGGACAATGTTTCTTTTTATTCTGAACCACAAACTTCTTTTCTTTACCTTCACTAGTTAAACCATTTCGTGTGAGAAAACTGCTTGATCTTCAGGCCAAAATGGTAAGTACTCAACCTAAAACTGGCCAGTGTACTCTGTGCTAGGTATGGAGCTAGGCTTTGGGGATGTAAAACTGAATGCGTCATTATCTTCAAGAAACTTATTGCCTAGGGAGCTGAGTCAACCAAATAAAAATCAGAATTAGACTGGGGTCAAGGGAGGAGTGATGATGGTGAGTAGAATTTAACTAGGCCAGGAAGGAAAAGAAGGGCCCTCATGGCAGGGAACAACATGAGCAGGAAGCCAGGTAGATATCAAATAGCAGCAACTGTTTATGGAATTGGGTTGGTATGGCTGGAAATTAAGTGCTAGGGAGTAATAAAAAATGACTATTTTATTAAAGTGACTAGCTTATTTATTCTGTGGCTGTGATCTAGGAAAGCATTCTGAGAGGCTAACAGGCAGGAAGGCCAGGGGTCTCCAAACGGAGGAAATAGCCTGCAAGTATCAGACATTTTATCTCTCTTAAGCAGCAGGAGGAAACAAACTAGCGATATTTTTTCCTTCTCCATACAAATTTAAAAGGAGGTTTCTCTTAAAATTCTGTGTTGCCATAATGACACCTGGTTTCACCTGAAGTTAACCATTGCCTTTTCTTATGGAAATGTTTATCTTAAGCTATGTAAATAACACTATTTGTATGGTGCTCTGCCCTTCTTCAAGGTTCAAGTTAATCCTTTTAGGGCCCAAGATAAACCATTTGGAGCCAAGATTATCCCAAAATACATCCTATGGGTGAGGGGCCTGGTGCCATTCTAAGTTTTGAGACATTCCTTTCTTTCATTAACAGACTGCTGATGACTATATAACATTCAGCTAAAGACTAGCAGGGGGGCACTCTTTCTGCCTCTATCTCCTTTATACTTTAATAAAACTTTGTTACACAAAAGCTCTGAGCAATCAAGCCTCGTCTCTGGCCCCGGATTGAATTCTTCTCATCCGGGGGCCAAGAATCCCGCGTCGTAATTCAACAACAACCTTTCAATTCTTCTCTGGATGCTTACACTTCAGTATATATCATGACTATTATCTCTTGTCCTTACAATCCTCTTGCTTTGTTATTTCCACTATACCTGCCAGGTAACAAAAGCTTTGGGTATAAAACCGAGGGAGGTTGTGGTGCCCATGCCTAATTATTGAAGCCTGAAATGGCAACCCACTCCAGCGTTCTTGGCTGGAGAATCCCAGGGACGGGGGAACCTAGTGGGCTGCCATCTATGGGGTCACACAGAGTCAGACACAACTGAAGCTACTTAGCAGCAGCTGGCCTACATAGAGGCGTTCAGTTTTCATGAAAAACACAAACACACATGCACATTTGTGCTTCCCCAGTATGAGGTTTCCTGTTGGTATTTACAATTCAGTGATTGTTTTTGTTTTATTAGGGGCTCCCCTGGTAGCTCAGATGGTAAAGAATCTACTCACAGTGCAGACCTGGGTTTGATCCCTGGGTTGGGAAGATCCCCCAGAGAAGGGAATGGCAACCCACTCCAATATCCTTGCCTGGGAAACCCCATGGACAGAGGAGCCTGGTAGGCTGTAATCCATGGGTTCACAAAGAGTCAGACAAGACTGGGAGACTACCACTTTCACTTTCTTGTTTTATAGCTTCCTGTTTCGGTTCTTTGAGTGCATGCAGTATCTTCTGATACCTCTCTGAGGATAGTAATAATAATGATTTTGTCTAAATTTAATTTTATTTCATTTTAATCAGACAGAGAAGAGAGAAAATATAGGAAAGAAGTAAAATATAGGAAAAGATAATAGAAGAGAACATGTCAAGTCAGTGAGGGTTGCTTTATGATAATTGATTTAAATGTTGGAGTTTCTGTTCCTCAATTTTCTATAGCATCTTCCTATAGCTATATCACACAATAAAATTAGGATCTGAATATACATTTAATCTTTTTATATTATTGTTACTCTTTTTTTCTTATTGGCCACAGAACTGAAAACTCTTGTTTTATTTCAGGGAATGCAGCCTCATCTCCAGGCTTTGTTGTCACTGTATAAATTCTTTGTTCCTACTTTGATTTCTGTATCTTTGCCTATGAGAAAGAAGGTAAGGGATTAAGGAGCGATAAGTCATGTTTGGATAGAAATATGTTATTTTGAGTAAGTTAATTTATAGATTTTGACTAAAATATAGCATACTGTTTAAGATCTAATATTGTAGTGTGGCTTCTGAGAAGTTTTTTAGGGATTAACATTTCGTTTTGATTCTATTCAATGTTCTTAATAGATTGCTGATTATACTTTAAATGGACCTGCATGGGTGCAAAATATTTCATAATTAATTTACTTTCAGTTAATGAGTTTTAGATTTTATACCATTCCAACTTATGGATACCTCCTCTCATGTACTTTATATTCAAATTTGCAGATTTATTTTAAGAATTCAGAGAATCTGTGGCAGACCGCTCTACTTGCTCTGAGGTCAAGGAATCAAGGATTTCCTTCAGAACCTCTAAAGTTGATATTAGCTAATGTCTATCCTATAAAAAGAGTAAGTATTTAAAACCCCAAATAACTTCCACAGCCTTCTTTATTGTTAAGTTCAAATCATAAGGTTTCAGATGTTGGAAGAGATTATAGATGTCTGAGTATATTTTAATTACTTTAATTAGGATTCTATGCAAACCACATTCAGGCTCCATTCATTAGATCACCTTAATAAGTGCTTTTACATTTATAGTTTGTAATCTGTTTGATCCACTGATTGTTTCATTATCTTTCCTTTTTAGAAATGGAATTCTCACTCAATTATACCAGTGCTAAATTCCTGTAACTACAGTAAAGAAACTAGGGAAAAAAAGATGAATCTTTCTGATTACTTCAGTAGCAATGGATCATTTCCACTGGAACAGCTTAAAAGCTTCCCTCAACTCTTACAGAACATTCATTGCTTAGAGGTATATAACTGGGCCACATGCTTATTTGCATAATCCATTTCATCTTCATGGCCTTTATTTTTCTTATATATTTCTTATCTGATGATTTCCTTGTTGCTCTGATCTCCTTTTTATATACTTAAAGTTGACTGATTTTTCTGTCTTTGCAGCTGCCTTCTCAGATGGGCGCAGTACTGAACAGCTCTCTGCTACTTCACTATATTAACTGTGTCAGAGATGAGTCAGTCTTACTGAGGCTCTATCACTGGTTGAGTCAAACATTACAAGAAGGTAAAAATTGATGCTTTTAAAGTGTTAGATGAGTGAAGAAGGAGCAAGATGGTTTAGAAATAGGTTTCTTTTAAAAGAGTGACAGTGTCTAGATAGGAGGAGCCTTCATAAGCTATAATGATTTTTTCTGATAATCATATATTCAGAGCCTGAATGCTGCCATTGTTCTAATTTCAAGGGAAAGTAAGGAAGGAGATAATGTTGTTAAGGAAACACTACTGCATGGTCACCAGAACTCACTGGGAGCCTCCACTTTGATGACTGTCACAGTCTAAGCCCTCTCTAGCTTTTGTATGTTCAGAAACTTGCTGTTAAGCCTGCAGAATCATCAGATTAATGCTAACCAAACTCTGAGACTATTGTGTAAGCCAGAATGTCAACTTATTATTTCATGATAGAAATAATTCCTTCTGGTGACCAAAATATTCATGTTTGCCAACTAGAATCGCTCTTCTCTGCTATCAGTATATATGGGAGCCACATTAGTCATCAGAAGGTTTCTTAATATTGAACTGAAGGAAAGGTAAGTGAGAGAGTTTTTCATCCAGGCCATAGTAAAACCCAATCATTTCATTTCCTCTGAGGGGGTCAGTCTCTCTAAAAATAATATTGTGTTCACCAGATTATTTCTTTCCTGGATAAGCAAATTCTGACTCTTCAAGTGTTTAAGGTCAGTTTTAGTCAGTTTCAGGGTAACTCTCTTTCTCCAACTCAGTCTTTCTTTACTTAGGGTATGATACAGTTAAATTTCCACTCACTAAAGTTCTACCACTCTTAGATTGCCCCCAGTTCACCTTAATTGAAATTTAGGCATTCTCAAGCTTTCAATTCATATACTTAAACGTTCTGTTGGATTACTGTGTGGCATAAAGCTAATCGTATTCATTATGTATGACTTTTACCACTTTATTTTTTTTTTTACTGTAAGCTTTCCCCCTGTATTACCAAGTTCTTGAGGAACATTGCACTATCACCTCCACGTATATGTTACAGTCTCCACTGTGAGTTGGCTGGGATGAGACTGGCTATGAGACTGATAGCTTGTTTATATTTATCATTTATTTGTCACTTTAGAGTTGTGGTGATGTTTTGTGTAGCTTTTATTGTTGTGCAACCAGAGCCTTATGCTTAATATTTCTGTTTTAGAGTGTATTTGGTACAAGGTGAATAATTATGATCATGGAAAAGAATTTGCCAACTTCCTGGACACTATCCTCAGGGCAGAATGCTTCTTACAAGTAAGGTTCTGCTTGTTTCCTACTTATATCACCACTTCTGTTTTTTTTTTTTTTTTTTTGCTTTTTATGTTGTATTGGGGTATAGCCAATTAACAATGTTGTGATAGTTTCAGGTGAACAGCAAAGGGACTCAGCCATACATATATATGTATCCATTCTCCCCTAAACTCCCTTTCCATCCAGGATGCCACATAACATTGAGCAGAGTTCCATGACTTCATCACTTCTTAATTAATTTAGATATTCATTGAAAACCTTTTCAATGGTGCTTGACATCTTTTGTAAACAATATTTGCTCAATTGAAAATTCATCATGAGTGCGTGCTAAGCTGCTTCAGTTGTGTCCGACTCTTTGAGACCCCCTCTTTGGACTATAGCCCGCCAGGCTCCTCTGTCCATGGGATTTCCCAGGCAAGAATACTGGAGTGAGTTGCCATGCCCTCCTCCAGGGGATCTTCCTGACCCAGGGGTTGAACCTGTGTCTCTTGCATCTCCTGCATTGGCCAGCAAGTTCTTTACCACTAGTGCCACCTGGGAAGCCCAAAATACATTATAGATAGAGCCAATTGAACTGACATTTATCTTTGTACTGATGGCTGTGAAGAAAGAACTTGTTAAATTATCCAAATAAGAGAAAAAGATCTAGAGAATTCCCTGGCTGTCCAGTGGCTAGGATGCTATGCTGTCACTGCTGACCACTCGGATTCAATCCATGGTCAGGGAACTAAAATCCCACAAGCCACGTGGCATGTGTTACCCCTGACACACACACAAAAACAGAGAAAGAGGTCTGTAATTTAAGAGAACAAACTGAACATGAAACTGAATGCATTAAATTAATGGCCAGTAAGAGAAATCTTACAAGGTCACTGTTGTTGTTCAGTTGCTAAGTTGTGTCTGAACAATTTGCGACTCCATGGACTGCAGCACACCAGGCTTGCCTGTCCTTCACTATCTCCTGGAGTTTGCTCAAACTCCTGTCCATTGAGTCAGTAATGCCATCCAATCATTTCATCTTCTGTTGCCCCCTTCTCTTGCCCTCAAACTTTCCCAGCATCAGGGTCTTTTCTGATGAGTTGGTTCTTTGCATCAGGTGGTCAAAGTATTAGAGCTTCAGCATCAGTCCTTCCAATGAGTATTCAGGGATGATTTCCTTTAGGATTGACTGGTTTGATCACCTTGAAGTCCATGGGACTCTCAAGAGTCTACTCCAGCACCACATTCGAAAGCATCAATTCTTCCACAGCCGGCCTTATTTACAGTCCAGCTCTCATATCCATCCATGACTACTGGAAAAACCATAGCTTTGATTATACCAATTTTTGTTGGCAAAGTGATGTCTCTGATTTTTAATATGTTGTCTATTTGCCATAGCTTTTCTTCCAAGGAGCAAGTGTCTTTTAATTGCATGGCTGCAGTCACCATCCACAGTGGTTTTGGAGCCCAAGAAAATTGTGACTGTTTCCACTTTTTCCCCATCTGTTTGCCATGAAGTGATGGGACTGGATGCCAAAATCTTAAGTTTTTTGAATGTTGAGTTTTAAGCCAGCTTTTTTACTCTACTCTTTCTCCTTCGTCAAGAGGCTATTTAGTTCCACTTCACTTTCTGCCATTAGGATGGTATCATATAGATATATGAAGTTCCTAATATTTCTCCTGGCAGTCTTGATTCTAGCTTGCAGTTTCTCCAGCACAGCATTTCACATGATGTACTCTGCAAGTAAATAAGCAGGGTGTTGATAAATAGCTTTGACATAATCCTTTCCCAATTTTGAATAAGTTCCTTGTTCATGCCTGGTTCTAACTGTTGCTTCTTGACCTGCATACAAGTTTCTCAGGAGACAGGTAGGATGGTCTGGTAGTTCCATCTTTTTAAGAATTTTCCACAGTCTGTTGTGATCCACTCAATGAAAGGTTTAGTGTAGTTAATGAAGCAGAAGTAGATGTTTTTCTGGAATTCCCTTGCTTTCTCTATGAACCAACAGATGTTGGCAATTTGATTTCTGGTTCCTCTGCCTTTTCGAAATCCAGCTTGTACATTTGTAAATTTTTGGTTTATATACTGCTGAAGCCTAGCTTGAAGGATTTTGAGCATTACCTTGCTAGCGTGTGAAATGAGTGCAATTGTGTGGTAGTTTGAACATTCTTTGGCATTGCCCTTCTTTGAGATTGAAATGAAAAGTGACCTTTTCCAGTCCTGTGGCCACTGCTGAGTTTCCCAATTTGCTGACATATTGAGTGCAGCACTTTAACAGCATCATCTTTCAGGATAAATAGCTCAACTGGAATTCCATCACCTCCACTAGCTTTGTTTGTAGTAATGCTTCCTAAGGTCCGCTTGACTTCATATTCTAGGATGTCTGGCTCTAAATGAGTGACCACACCATCATGGTTATCTGAGTCATTAAGGCCTTTTTTGTACAGTTCTTCTGTGTATTGTTGCCACCTCTTCTTAATCTCTTTTGCTTCTGTTAGGTCCTTGCTGTTTCTGTCCTTTCATTGTACCTATCCTTGCATGAAATGTGCCCTTGGTATCTCTAATTTTCTTGAAGAGATCTCTGATCTTTTCCATTCTATTGTTTTCCTCTGTTTCTTGGCATCATTTACTTAAGAAGGCTTTCTTATCTCTCCTTGCTATCCTCTGGAACTCTGCATTTAGTTGGGTATATCTTTCTGTTTCTCCTTTGCCTTTCACTTCTCTTCCTTTCTCAGCTATTTATAAGGCCTCCTCAGACAACTGCTTTGCCTTCTTGCTTTATTTTTCTTTGGGATGGGTTTGGTCACCACCTCCTGTATAGTGTACAAACCTCCATCCACAGTTGTTCAGGCAGTCTATCGGATCTAATCCCTTGAATCTGTGTGTCATTTCCACTGTGTAATCATAAGGAATTTGATTCAGGTCATACCTGAATAGCTTAGTGGTTTTCCCTACTTTCTTCAATTTATGCCTAAATTTTGCCATAAGGAGCTCATGATCTGGGCCACAGTCAGCTCTAGATCTTGTTTTTACTGACTGTATGGAACTTCTTCATCTTTGATTGTAAAGAATTTAATCAGTCTCATGTCAATATTGACCATCTGGTGATGTCCATATATAGAGTTGTCTCTTGTGTTGTTGGAAGAAATTGTTTGCTATGACTAATGTGTTGTCTTGACAAAACTTTGTTAACCTTTGACCTACTTCATTTTGTACTCCAAGGCCAAACTTGTGTGTTACTCCAGGTATCTCTTGACTTCCTACTTTTGCATTCCATTCCCCTAAGATGAAAAAGACATCTTTTTAAGTGTTAGTTCTAGAAGGTCTTGTAAGTCATCATAGAACCATTCAGCTTCAGCTTCTTCAGCATCAGTGGTTGGGGCATAGACTTGGATTACTGTGATATTGAATTGTTTGCCTTGGAAGTGAACCGAGATCATTCTATCGTTTTTGAGATTACACCCAAGTACTGCATTTTGGATGCTTTTGTGGAGTATGAGGGCTACTCCATTTCTTCTAAGGGATTCTTGCCCACAGGAGTAGATATAATGGTCATCTGAATTAAATTTGCCCATTTCCATCCATTTTAGTTCACTGATTCCTAAAATGTTGATGTTCACTCTTGTCATCTCCTGCTTGACCTCGTCCAATTTACCTTGATTCATGGAACTCACATTCCAGGTTCCTATGCAACATTGTTCTTTATAGCATTGGACTTGACTTTCACTACCAGGCACATCTAGAAATGGGTGTCGTTTCTACTTTGGCCAAAGCCTCTTCATTCTTTCTGGAGCTATTTCTCTGCTCTTTTTCAGTAGCATATTGGACACATACTGACCTGGGGGGCTCATCTTCTGGTGTCATATCTTTTTGCCTTTTCATACTATACATGGGTTCTCAAGGCAAGAATACTGAGTGGTTTGCCATTCCCTTCTCCAGTGAACCATGTTTTGTCAGAACTCTCCACCCCGTGACTCGTCTGTTTTCGGTGGCCTTACATGGCATGGCACATAGCTTCATTGAGTCATGCAAGCCCCTTTGCCATGACAAGGCTGTGATCCATATGATCATTTCAGTTAGCTTTCTGTGGTTATGGTTTTCGTTTTGAAGACTGTGGGATTGTAGTTCTTCTTCTGTCTGCCCTCTGATGGGTGAGAATAAGAGATTTGTGCAAGCTTCCTGATGGGAGGGACTGGCTGTGGGGAAAACTGGGTCTTGCTCTGGTGGGCAGGACCATGCTCATTAAATCTTTAATCCAATTTTCTGCTGATGTGTAGGGCTGTGTTCCCTCCCTGTTAGTCACAAGCAGTGACCCTATGTTCTTACAATCAACAAGCATTTTTTTGATTGCTGATTATGTTAAGCCAGTTAATGATTTGGCCTGGGTAACCCTGAGTTGTACTATTAAGCTCCTACTCAGGTATCAGCACCATCAAGAAGCCTTTACTCAGTCTGGGTTAGATGTTTGTTCTTTGTGCTCCCTTGGCTCTTGTGTGTTTTCCTGTATCGTGGTATCTTGAAACAGCTGTTTTTCCACACATTATGGGCTCCAGACAGATGGGAACCATGTATAACTTTTCTTCATGTATGGGTGTTCAACTTGGTACCTGGTGCAATGTTAAAAAAAAAAAAAAGATTCTCAATAAATGTTTGTTGAATAAATCTTAAGGATTTTATATGAAACCATTGAATTAGAAGTTGGGTATGGATAATGGTAGTGAGAATAAAAGAATTGATTTAGGTTGAATTTTTAGATTTTCTGCTTGGGAGGATGATGATGGGAGTATAAGAAAAGCAGGCTAAGAAGGAAAGATATATTTGGTTTAAAGGATGCCTGTGGAATATCTAAGAGGTTCAGTAGGCAGATAGTAAGTCTAGGGATCAGAATGAGATTTGGGCTGGAAATGCAGAAATTTAAGACTGTCATGATATAGGTGATGGTTTTAGCTGTGTTACAGATGAGATTGTTCAGAGAATTCATGTCTGAAAAGAAGGTGCAGAATAGAGTCTTGGTGCATGCCACTACTTAAGACTCAGGATGACAGAATTAAAAGGGAAAGCCCTGGATCCTTACTCACTTGTGAAAACACAAGCAGCTAGACACTCAGCCCTCTCCAGATGGTGTTGCCCAGAGTTCAGGTTTGGTCTGTGGCTCCTATTGAAATTCCAGACTTGCTGTGCAACTTTATGGACTATTCGAGTGTCTGCATGTACTCCAAAATAATAGTTTCATTTATCTTGAAAAATATTTCATAATTTGATTTCTTACCTTCTTTTTAGTTGGTGAAGTTTTATGGTATTTGAAAACTAGGTTGATAAAGATGTTAAAGTATTCAAATATTAATCATCTGGTTCTTTTTAGGAGAAAGTCTGATACCTAACCCAAGGCTTTTAATTATATTTGTGACAAAAAATTAAGAGTAAAACAACTATTGCACAATGTAAATTGGTTGTTTTGAGTGTAGTTATGACTGAAGAGCTCCACGTAAGGTTTTACCATCAACTTGTGTTATAGGAGGGGTTTTATTCCTGTGAAGCATTCCTGTATAAGAGCCTTCCTCTCTGGGATGGCCTCTGTTGTCGATCACAGTTCCTTCAACTTGTGAGCTGGATTCCTTTTAGTAGCTTCTCTGGTATGTATCATGAAAATTTGGAGCCATTTAATTCAGTGTAATGTTAATTAAAAGAATTGAATGATGTTTTTCTTTTCTGATTTTTAGAGGTGAAGCCACTTCTTTTTGACCATCTTTCACGGCTTTTCTTTACATCATCTATTTTTTTCAAGGTAAAAAAAAATTGTCTTAGTCTATGGCTGGTGGTACACACTTTCAAACCCACATTACAACAGTAGTTTTTTAATAGGATTCACTTGAACCTGGACTTGAGATGCTACGTCACTTAAATCAAAGTTAATGTATAGAATTCTCTGTTTTTAAGGTTTTGTCACATATAATTTTCCTGAACTGTTTCCACTTGTGGCAGATGATGAAGTGAATGAACAGATGGCAAACCAGTATTAAAAACAAACTAGGAAATAACTTAAGCATACTTAGTTTGATTGTTGTGGTTGATAGTTTTGTAGATGCACTTTTTCATTTCTCAGATATATATTGAGCACACACTATGTGTTATAATAGTCATTTTCTGTTAATAAAATTGTTCTAACCTTATAAAAAGTATTACTATTTTGGAGTGTTGTCCACAAAAAAGACCACTGTGGTTTACAGGAGTTCTATCTAAGTTTGAGAGCCACTTTCTTATAGAATGGTTATTCCTATTCTAAAAGAGTGGCAATATAAGTAATGTTCCTTTGTAATTTTTTTCAGCTTAAATCATTTATTGTTGGGCACGTTTACAGAAAAAATATATCGTCCTGATGAGTGTTTATCCTAATCAAATGGTACTTTATTAATTGCCTATCCCAAACTTCTAATTTGGTTATTCTTTTTTTTCTAAAATGTTTATTTTTGTTTATTTGGCTGTGCGGGGTCTTAGTTACGGCACGCAGGACTTTTAGTTGCAGCAAGTGAACTCTAAGTTGTGTTATGTGAGCTCTAATTCCCTGACCAGGGGACGAACCTGGGTCCCCTGCACTGGGAGTGCAGAGTCTTAGTCACTGGACCACAGGGAAGTTCCTCGGCTGTTCTTTATTTTTTCTCTTATTCTACCAATCTAGAGTGCTGTTTATCTGTAAATATTAGGTTAAACCATCTGAATAGATTTAATCTGATAGGTCAAAGCTGTTTGACAATTGGCAATTTCATATGTTCCAGCCTAACAGTATACATTTATAAACACATGCATATATTCGTATTTGAGAGTAGGAGGTGGAGAGAGGAAGGAAAACAGACAGTGGGCCAAAGACAGAAATCAAGGAAATACTTACTACTTAATTCTCACTGAAAAGGAGATTCTTTAAAGGAACATTTTCAAGAAGTATGAAAAGAACCAGGAGAATAGTAGTTCCAAAGAAACAGAGAGACACAGGCTATCAAGAAGGAGTGAAGGCCAGTCTAGGCTCGATGCAGGATACAGGATGCCCGGGGCTGGTGCACTGGGATGACCCAGAGGGATGGTATGGGGAGGGAGGTGGGAGGGGGTTCAGGATGGGGAACACGTGTATACCCGTGGTGGATTCACGTTGATGTATGGCAAAACCAATACAATATTGTAAAGTAATTAGCCTCCAATTAAAATAAATAAATTTAAATTAAAAAAAAAAGGAGTGAAGGGCTAATGTTGCCACGTATCCCAAGAGGGTCCAGAAAGATACGGACCAAAAAAGTTTCTTTTGGAATTGATAATACAGAGGTCTTGGCTACCTTTGTGAACAGGTTCAGTGGAGTGTGTGGTAAAAACCAAATTGTGGAGCTTGAGGAGTCGAAGAGAAATGAAGACAAGACAATGAGTATTGACTGTGTTTCCAAGACTTTGGCTAAGGGAGGGACAGAGAAAGAGAGCTATAGTGGGACTTTGAATCAAGGGAAGGTTGTAATTTTTTTTTTTGTCCCCAGAGTGAGAAAAACCGAAGCATGTTTATAGATAGGATAGACGGAGCCAGATGAGAAGAGAGAGAGGTTGAAAATGGGGGATAATAGACAGTGCAGGGTTTCAGAAAAAGCATGATAGTATTGGTTTAAGACTAGGTAGAGTGATTTGCCTGAATGGTGGTAAGGGGTTGGGAGGTACTACTGTTTTCCAAGGATGTACAGGATGTACAGATAGGTGGACATAGAGATATATTTGTATAGTTTGAACAAAGAGCAAGAAATTGAAATACTTTTTCCTAAAAATGTTAAATTTCTCAAAATAAGTGCATTGGAGAGGACAGAATTGAGTAGGGAGCTTCAAGAGGGTGTTATGTGACGAGAACAGCCATTAAAAACAATGGGAGAGAGAGAAAGTTAATTGAAGAGAAGTATAGTAAAAGGATCACTGGGCTTCATTAAGAACCCAGATGAAGTTGGAAACCATAACTTAGGAGTGGTGTAGAGCTGTGCTTCTCAATCCTTTTTTTTTTTTAAACCCATGCCCCCTTCTCATAAAGATAAAAACCTCATGCCTTCCATTAATATGGAGGCTGGATGGGATAGAGTAGGTGAGTGGAGATTTTCTGAATATGACATAGTAATATTGAATATCTTTCCATATGTTAGCACCAAAATAGAAGATTATTTTAGGTGATTCCAAGTTTGATTTCAACTCAAACATATTTATAATCTGAATGTGAAGTGTGTTAGTTTCTAAAAAAAAATTGAATTCTTCAATGAAGTAGCAGTGAGCACTGTATCGCTGCAGATATTCAAATAGTATCTAGACCATTAATTATTAAGGATGTTTGAGGAAGATTTCCTGTATTAGGTTTTGGGATGGTGTGGATTGCTTTGAAATTTGTAGATATTACAATTTATCCTTACAAGTGTTCCAGGCATACTTGTTTCAAGACTATATTGTTTATATGTGAATAAGTTCCTGGGATATCAGGGCAAAGCCTGAGAAAGGAAAACTATAGAATTGTTTTCCACAGTCACAGAAGATAACTTTTATGACCAACAAAAGAATAAATTGCAGTTGTAGGCCCAAGGTGAAAAGAGTAGGAAACACATATCTGAAACAACATAAGAGGATGTCTGAGGGGAGATGATAAGAGGTGGGTGATGCTATATTTGATGATGTAATATATTATGAATGAATATAACTTGGAAAAACAAGAGTCTATTCCTCGCTGATAAGCTAGGGGCCAGCTTGTAGAGAAAATGGCAAAATAAACTTGTCTTAATCTGTCCCTTGGAGACCAGTCAGGTTGGAGCAGCAGCTACAGGGTTCTGAACTGGATGTGATTGCCTTCATAGTCCATTCTGTCTCTAAGCCTCTGGTTTAGTCTGTTAGTTCTCAACACTATGGTATAACTGAATGATTTTTTGTTTTGCCTCTGCAGTGTAGTGTTCTTCAGTGTCTGAAAGAACTACTGCAGAATTGGCTGCTGTGGCTTTCTATGGACATCCACGTGAAATCTGTGAGGAACAGTCCTCTGTGAGTTATCTTACAACCTTCCACGAGAGTTGATCTGTGCAAAACTGCATATGGAGTTTAACGGTGTGACATGAAACCTAATTGCTCTATGTAAATACTGCATCGTACTTTTCTAAGTTTTTTTTTTCCTACTTTTCACCCTTCCCCACAATCCTGTGAGAAAGATTAATTCTTCAAGTTTTATTATATAAATCAGAAAGCAACCCCTAAGCCTCTAACGTTAGAACTTGCAACTTTGGCTTTCATTCAGTTTAGCTCACTTTATAAAATATATTCTTGCTTATATGTGAAGTCAATTTTGATGATGGCTAGGAAAATCTGTTCTTTTGCTGTACAGATTTTTTTTGTTTCCCTGATATAGTTTGCTTGTATACATTAATTTAATTTCATTTTGTAATTTAAAAAGAGCCCTGAATTTCCATTATGTTCATTATTATTAAATATAAAACCTCAAAGTGAAAGTCAAAGACTTAATTGAATTTCAAGGAACTGCCTAAACCAGATTGCATTGATTCTTTCTACCTAGAGTCTTGGGTTCTCCTATATTCTTTTTTTAACATTAATTTTTTTTAACTTTATATTATAGAAAATTCCAAACAAATTCAAAAGTAGAGAAAATAGTACAGTTATTACCCTTATGTACGCATCATCCAGCTTCAACAGTTACCAACTCATGGTTAACTTTTTCTCATCTTTAACACCCTTCATGTCTCTCCTCCTTTGTACTACATATTTTTTAGGCAAAACCCAGACATCATTTTGGCAATTGAAAAATGATATCAGTATAACATGTAAAAATTAATAGTTTATAATATGTTCAAATATCTAATCAGTGTTCAGATTCCCTATATTGTCAGTCGCATTCTTACTTTATAGCATAAGGATCCCTTAGCTTCAATCACAAACACTGGGTGGTTAGTTTGGTGAGACCAGTCTAGATCTGTTTTTCTCTGTGTTCTTTTCCCTATAGTTATCTCCAACTTTCTTATGAGAACGGAGAAAACAAGATGCTTGGAAGTTGCCTGGAAAATTTTTATTTCTTCATATTCATTATTATAGTGCTTCCATATATCATCTATGTCTGATCACTTTTAGAAGAAAATGAAGCATTAGTGAGTAGTGAAAGTATCTTGTATAGCAGTGCTTCTCAAAATGTGGTTTCTGGACCTGCAACATCTGCATAACCTGGGAACTTGTTGCTATTCAGTCGCCCAGTTGTGTCCAACTTTTTGCGACCCCATGGACTACAGCACTCCAGGCTTCCCTGTCCTTCACCATCTCTCAGAGCTTGCTCAAATTCATGTCCATTGAGTCAGTGATGTCATCCAACCATCTCATCCTCTACCACCTCCTTTCCTCCTGTCTTTAGTCTTTTATAGTGAGTCAGCTCTTTGCATCAGGTGGCCAAAATATTGGAGCTTCAGTTTTAGCATCAATTCTTCCAGTGAATATTCAGGGTTGATTTCCTTTAGAATGGACTGGTTTGATCTCCTTACTGTCCAAGGGACTCTCAAGAGTCTTCTCCAATATCGCAGTTCGAAAGCATCAATTCTTCGCTGCTCAGCCTTTGTTATGGTCCAGCTCTCACATCTGTACATGACTACTGGAGGTAGAGCTCGGAAATATGTGTTTTCACAAATGCCTCCAGAATTTTGGTACAAGCTAAAGTTTGAGAACCCCTATCATAAGAAATTCCATTTGAATGCTTAATCTCTTCAAATACCTCAGTTCTATTAAGAATAGTATGTTTACATTTATAATCTAGCCAATTTGCAGTGTAAGTCTTAGGCACCCTAATACTGGTGGTTAACAATTTCTGTACTGTCTTTCTAAAAATCCTAGGATCCTTCTTAATTAGTGTCATAAATTTTGAGAGGGCATTTAAAAAGGGGCTCTGCTTTCTAAAATTCTTAAAACAAATAAATGTACATAATTGTAGGTAACTTTGCTTATCTTAATATTACTTGGCATTATAAAATATAGCTCTTCCCAGTGCACCAGCCCCAAGCATCCAGTATCGTGCGTCGAACCTGGACTGGCGATTCGTTTCATATGATATTATACATGTTTCAATGCCATTCTCCCAAATCATCCCACCCTCTCCGTCTCCCACAGAGTCCAAAAGACTGTTCTATACATCTGTGTCTCTTTTGCTGTCTCACATACAGGGCTATATATACTTTTAACAGCATTTTTAGTTCGGAAATTCAGGCAAAACTGGTTTTGGATTTGTGTACTTAGAAACTAATTTGCTGACTACCTGTGGTCCCTGGACATTGGTAATATTATCTAAAGTCTGGAGCTTAATCCTTTCTTTCTCTGTAATTTACTAATATTAGCATGGTGGCTCAGGGTATTCTGTGAATTGGTCTTAATGGTTCCCTAGATAGCTGTATAGTTGTAATCACTGTGGTTTTAAAAAAAGTGAGTTATACTTTGGAGCGCCGATCATTTTCTGAAATTTCCAACAACTTTTTGCTGTATATTTAATCCAGCTTTAGCTGGGAAATTGTGGGTACTTTTGCTAATATGGATCTGCATGTCATGGTTTCTTATTGCAGAGAGACAACTTTAGGTGGATCCATGAACTCTGTGTCTGAACTGATTCACTACGTAGGATGGCTGTCCACTACTGCAGTTCGCTTGGAAAGCAACCGTGCTTTCTTGCTGCACTTTATTTTGGATTTCTATGAGAAGGTAGTACACATCCCATTTCCCCTACTTAGATTTTTGTGATAGCTGTCTGCTTTACTACTCTGTTTAAATTTTCTGCACAACTATTAAGTTGGGCTATGATCTTATTATCATAGTTGATTTTAGTTAATAAACTAAAGTTAAACAGTTAATTTTGAAGTTAATGATTATATTCTGCCCTGAATAATAGACAAGGAGAAAAAGCAAATACTTTTTTCTGAATTGTAGGTACCACGTTAATAGACATTCCCCTGAATAATGCTAACCCTAGACAGAAGTCTGTCTTTTTGCTCATCCATTATAGATCTCTAACCCCTGGTAAAAAAAAAAAAAATACGCTATATGTTTCCTTAGCTCTCTACCCCCAGCTTTCAGCTGCCTTATTTCTGCCAGTACCTATGATTCTGGTCCTCTTCTGTTGTTTTGTAGTATTCAACCTAGACGGAACTATTATCTAGGAAGTACCCACTAATCTTGGTTTTCCTGGCTTCTTCCCGTCACTGATACCTAGTTGTATTATATTTGCTTAGAAGATTGCTTGCTTGTTTTCCAGGTTGACAGCTAACTAATGTGATAAATCAGTATTTATGGGGCTTAAGCCCACCTAGGACTTCCCAGGTGGCACTAGTGGTAAAGAACCTGCCTGCCAGTGCAGGAGACATACTAGATGGCAGATTCAATCACTGGGTTGGGAAGATCCCCTGGAGGAGGGCATAGCAACCCCCTCCAGTATTCTTACCTGGAGAATACCATGGACAGAGGAGCCTGGTGGGCTACAGTCTGTTGGGTCGCAAAGAGTCGGACACGACTGAAGCGACTTAGCATGCATAGGACTTAAGAAAGAAATGTTCCTTTCTCCTTTCCCCCTAACTCTAAGATTTCTCCCCAGAAAAAAAAAGAGATTTTAATAATAAAACCTTCCAGAAATAATCCTCTATCATAAAGTTACTGTTTGGTGAGGTACATTTTTAAGCAAGTTGTGACTACCTATTCTGTTTATGAATCAGGCAGTACCATCCCTAATGCTTATTCTCTAGTGATGATTCTTTGGGTGAAGTTGATTGATGGGTTCTGAGGAATAATTTATATACTGATGTTATCATTCTTCCCAAAAGGTGTGTGACATATATATAAATTATAACCTTCCATTAGTGGTGTTGTTTCCTCCTGGGGTCTTCTATCCTGTACTCCTCAGCCTGGATTCCAGTATCCTGAATCAACTCTGTTACATTATGGACAGGTATGAAACCTTTTCCCCATTTTTATATCATAATTCAATCCTCATTTTCCAGCTATAAAATAAAGTATATAAATATACTACAGTAAGATTATATGGGCTTCCCGGGTGGCACAGTGGTAAAGAACCCACCCGCAATGCAGGAGCTGCAGGTTCAGTCTCCAGATGAGGAAGATCCCCTGGAGAAGGAAATGGCAACCCACTCCAGTATTCTTGCCTGGAGAATCCCATGGACAGAGGAGCCTGGCAGCTACAGCCCACCAGGTCTCAAAGAGTTGGACATGACTGCACAGACACATACAAGCGTGTTATATATAATGCAGTAAAATATTCAGAACAATAAGATTGTTATCTATTTCCTGCCAGGGCCTTTGGAAATAGGAAGCCTGGCTTTCTTTTGGGAATGACCTTCCAATGTGGAACTATTTTAACTGTGTTCTTAAAATGTCAACATAAGGGACATGTAATAAAAGAATTTATAGTTAAGGATCTTTTTATGCAGTGGTAACATTGCACTCAGCATTGTTAATTCTTGTTGCTATGTTGCAAAGAAAAATTAGTCATTTACTGACAACTAACAACTGGTTAGTTGTGTCCAACTCTTTGCGACAGTCGTGTCGCAAAGACTCTCCAGCTCAGTCGTGTCCAACTCTTTGCGACCCCATGAATCGCAGCACGCCAGGCCTCCCTGTTCATCACCATCTCTTGGAGTTCACTCAGACTCACATCCATCAAGTTCGTGATGCCATCCACCCATCTCATCCTCGGTCGTCCCCTTCTCCTCCTGCCCCCAATCCCTCCCAGCATCAGAGTCTTTTCCAATGAGTCAACTCTTCACATGAGGTGGCCAAAGTACTGGAGTTTCAGCTTTAGCATCATTCCTTCCAAAGAAATCCCAGGGCTGATCTCCTTCAGAATGGACTGGTTGGATCTCCTTGNTCAGTGATGCCATCCAGCCATCTCATCCTCGGTCGTCCCCTTCTCCTCCTGCCCCCAATCCCTCCCAGCATCAGAGTCTTTTCCAATGAGTCAACTCTTCACATGAGGTGGCCAAAGTACTGGAGTTTCAGCCAAAGTACTGGAGTTTAGCCTGTCTACTGCACCTTTTTTTTCCACATTAAGAAAATGTTATGTATCAGTAGCTGCTTTTGAGACTCTTATTAATTTTTAATACTGAAACATTAAAAACATTGCCTTTCTTTTTTTACTGAAATACGATTTACAGAGTCAAGTGCATATCTTAAGTGTACAATTTAATATTTGAGCCTCTGTTAATTTTTGTTCTTTGAGAAAATGTACTACAAAAGGAAAAAAATATTTAGACAGCTGGATATTTTTGTATGTACATATATTTACATTTAAAATGTAAACTTTTGTTTATATTTACATAGGAAAGGCATTTAATGGTAAAAGTTTTATTCTGTTTGTTCTGTCTTTTAGGTATCATAAAAATTTGACTGCTGCAAAGAAAAATGAGTTTGTACACAAGGTATGGATGATGAATCTCTGTATTAAGTCAGCATTGTAGAGATACAAGATCTATTGGGAATAAGAACGAAGGGAGAATAGGTGATAATGACTATTTTTTTTCCTTTCCCAATAGACAAAATCAGAGTTCAACTTCAGCAGCAAGACCTATCAAGAATTTAATCAGTATTTGACAGCCATGGTTGGTTGTCTGTGGACATCCAAACCCTTCCAGAAAGGATTATATATTGACCCTGAAGTCTTAGGAAATGCTTCAGTAGCAGAGTATAAAAAAAGTTTAAATTTAGTCCATCATCCTGCTTTTTTGAGTTATACTGTTTCCTTTCTGCTACAGGTAAGAATATTTAAACAGTTTTTAGATTTTCTGTGGGAATACCATGATGGCACAAATAGGAAATTTCATAAATTTAGTGTGTCTGAATTGCAAGACATGTGTTCAGTCATACTTTTTGAGTATCAGCTAACTTTTAGGTATTGTGCTAGGCTCTGGGGATTCAAAGTTAGTTTCTACCCACAAAGAGCTTGGGTTTGTGGCAGAGACAGATTTGTAAACATTACTGCAATATAGTTAGGTGAAATGAGAAGTACAGTTGTGAGAAAGAGGGGGAGGGAATATTAGTTCAATTCTATTTGGGTAGAGGTGGTGCCAGGTAAGAAAAGGGTACAGAGAAGTTGAAGCTTTGGTAAAATCCTTCTAGACAAGATGGAAAGTGTAAGCTAGACAATATTATGATTAGAGTTGAAGTCTTAGCCAAAGACTGCTGATCTAATGGGTTGATACCAGTATGTAGGCAAAGGGGTCTTCTTAGGACTTTATCACCAGCCCTGTCATTTTCAACATTGTGAGTGACTTACCTCAAATGGTGTGCATATCATCTGTGTGTGGATGACACAACAGGATGAAATTACAAATACAGTGATAGACTCTGTATTCAGAATTCCCTGAACAGACTAGAGCATTAAGAAATCTAACAAAATGAAAAAAATGTATAGAATGGGAGAGAGAGTCATTGAATAATTGTTTAATATATTCATGCAAGAACCAGGCACTGTGGTAAACAAGACACATCTAAGTATTGCCCTTATAGAGCTTAGGATCCAGTCGGGGAGACAGTCATTAAACAGACATCTTACAATAAAGAATGATGAATAATATAGGGAAAGTACAGAGAACAATGAAAAAATACACGGGTGTTTGACCCAGCTCAGGCTTTGCAGAAGTGATGCTGATTGGAGTTTTGAAGGATGAGCATGAGCTTGTCAAGACAGGAATGATATTTGAGGAAAAGACCTATTATTTGCAAAAATAGAACAGGGGGCAGTAAACTCTTCCTGTGGAGGACCAGAGTGTAAATATTTCAGGCTTTGCAGGCCACATGGTCTCTGTCAAGATTTCTCAACCTTGTTGTTGCAGCATGAAAATGGCTATAGACAGTGAGTAAATAAATGGGCATAATTGCGTTCCAATGAAAGTTTGTTTACAGAAACAGGCATTGGACTGGATGTGGTTTGCCCTTTGTCAGAGCATGCTGTATTTGAGGAATTTAAGCAGAATTGTAGGGCTTGAGCAGGTATTCTAACCTGACTCAGCAGCAGAAGTACCCAGGGTACTTTTCCAAAGTATACATGCTTGATTACTTGCACCCTGACATTTTGATGTACTAACTCGGGTGATATCCAGAATCTACTTTTTCGATATAAATATTCTGATATACAACACGAGTTGAGAGTCACTGCTGTGCTTAGTCGAGACTCTTTGGGACCCCGTGGACTGCTGCCTGCTAGTCTCCTGTCCATGGGGATTCTCCAGGCAAGAATACTGGAGTAGGGTGCCATGCCCTCCTCCAGGGGATCTTCACCCAGGGATCAAACCCAGTTCTCCTGCATTGCAGGCAGATTCTTTACCAGCTGAGATACGAGGGAAACCCTCAAGAGTCACTAGAGTAAGCTATAGCATGGTAGGAGATGATGTTTTAAACTGTAGTCAAGGACCAGATGGTGAAAAAAGTAATAGTTTGTTTCAGTTTGTTTTCATGTTTTAGAGATTGCTTTTTTCTTTTTATTTGATCATTAGAAATCTTTTTTATTGAAGTATAATTGATTTATAATGTTGTGCTAATTTCTACTGTACAGCAAACTGACTCAGTTATCCACATACATGCATTCTTACTTTATATTATTTTTCATTATGGTTTATCCCAGGAGATTGAATATAGTTCGGTGTGCTATACAGTAGGAACTTGTTGTTTTTCTGATTTTTTATTTAATTTGATTCTTAGAATATATAAAACATTTAAATGATTCCAAATTCTTAACTATAGGAATTTCATCCTTATTTCCTCCATCCTATCTTTGTCTTTAGGGAGCCTTTTTTTTTTTTTAGGGAGCCATGTTATTGCTTCTTGATTTGTTCATCCAGTGTTTTGTTTCTTTAAACTTAGTAAGCAGTGTTTTGTTCTATTCTTTTAATAATTTGTCTGTTTGTTTTTGTTGCACTGGGTCTTCATTGCTGTGTGCAGGCGTTCTCTAGGTAAGGCAAGCTGGGGCTCCTCTCCAGCTGTGGTGCGTGGGCTTCTCATTATGGTGGCTTCTCTTGTTGCAGAGCACAGGCTCTAGGCGTGCAGGCGTTAGTAGTTGCAGCACACAGGCTCAGTAGTTGTGCATTCAGGCTTCGTTTCTCAGGGCATGTTGGATCTTCCCAGACCAGGGATTGAACCTGCATTGGTAGGTGGATTCCTATCCACTGTACCACCAGGGAAGTCCCACATTGTTTTGTAATCTTTGTCTTACAATTCCAGTATCAGGAGTTTTGTGTGTCTGTCTCTGCAGCCTCCTTCTTTTACTGTTTCTTCCTCATGTTGCTTAATTTCTTTGTGTGTCCTGTTTACTTTCAACTTTCACAAAGAGTCGGACATGACTGAGCAACTAAGCATACAAGCATAGGGACGCTCTTCGGCACTGCTGCTGCTGCCGCTGCTAAGTCACTTCAGTCATCTCCGACTCTGTGTGACCCCATAGACAATAGCCCACCAAGCTCCCCAGTCCTTGGGATTCTCCAGGCAAGAACACTGGAGTGGGTTGCCATTTCCTTCTCCAGTGCATGAAAGTGAAGTCGCTCAGTCGTGTCTGACTCAGAGACTCCATGGACTGCAGCCCACCAGGCTTCTCCGTCCATGGGATTTTCCAGGCAAAAGTACTGGAGTGGGGTGCCATTGCCTTCTTCCTCTTTGGCACTAACGTAATGCAAATTGAGATTCCTTACACGATTGGTGGACAGACTGCAAGCCTGTGAGAAAGCTAATTTATTTCTGGTGAACTGTTACCTTGAAGGGGTAGCCCTTTGGGTTTCTGGTTTAAAGTGAATGTTAGTTTATGAGAGTTCCCACTTTAGGCAAATCTTTGCTTTGACTTTAGTCACCTTAGCCCTTGGAGGCGGAGAAGGCAATGGCACCCCACTCCAGTACTCTTGCCTGGAAACTCCCATGGACGGAGGAGCCTGGTGGGCTGCAGTCCATGGGGTCGCTGAGTCAGACATGACTGAGCGACTTCACTTTCACTTTCCACTTTCATGCATTGGAGAAGGAAATGGCAACCCACTCCAGTGTTCTTGCCTGGAGAATCCCAGGGATGGCAGAGCCCGGTGGGCTGCCATCTGTGGGGTCGCACAGAGTCGGACACGACTGAAGCGACTTAGCAGCAGCAGCAGCAGCCCTTGGAGGTTGTGGAAATGCAGCTCAGGTTTTTGTTTGTTTTTTCCACTGTGTATAACATACTCTGATTTATTCCATTCCATTCTATTCTAATTTTTAAAAAATGCTGGTTGAAGTCCATTGAGTTGATTTCGTGACCCCTTAGTGGAGATGCAGCTCAGTTTTGCAGCTAACTCCTTTGGATTGGCAAATTCCCTTAGGCCAGGAGTGACTTTGAGTATCAGGTTTACCGCTCTGGGCTCTCATCTTCTAGATTTTGGCTTAACCTTACCATCGACTTTGGCATTCCCTTTATTAATGTTACCCCTGTATTACTTTTTTTAAACATAACTTTTCTTATTTTGTAAATTGTATTTATTTATTTTCTGTTTTGGCTGCACTGTGTGGCATATTGGATTAGTTTGCTGATCAGGGAACTGTGCCCTATGCAGTGGAAGCGTGGAGTCTTAACCACTAGAGGGCCAGGGAAGTCCCATGTTTTGTAAATTTTAAAAATACAAAAAGAGAGACAATGTATAGTATAATGAGCCCCTGTAGACCCAGCTCGTTTTTATTCCCATCCAGTTTCATACTTTCCCCTGACCCAGGTAGTTTGAAACAAATACCAAATGTTACACAATTTTACATAAATGTTTCATTCTATATCTCTAAAAGATATGGGCACTTAAAATTTTTTTTGTTTGTTTCTTCTTATTTGTCACATCTTATTAAGATTTAATTCAAATACAGTACAAGTCACCAATTTAAAGTATACACTTCAGTGGCTTTTAATGTATTCACTGAGCTTTGCATCCATTACCACAATCTGTTTTAGAATATTTTTGTTATTCCCAAAAGAAACCCCTTGCCCCTTAGCTGTCACACTCCAGTTTCCCCATTCCCCAGACCTAGGCAAACACTCATCTACTTTATATAGATTTGCTTATTCTGGAAATTCATAAAGATGAACTCATACAATAATATATAGGTTTTTGTGACTAGCTTCTTTCTAATGTTTTCAGGGTTCATCTATGGGTATGCAGTGTGTAAGGATTCCATTTTCTTCATACCTTCCTCAAAATTTCTTGTTGTCTGGTTTTTTTTTTTTTTTATTCTAGCCATCCTAGAAGCTGTGAAGTAGTATTTCATTGTGGTTTTAATTTGCATTTCCCTGATAGCTACTGATGTGCTTTTTGATTGCTGTTGGTGTGTATCTTTTCATGTGTTTATTGCCCATTTGTATATTTCCTTTGGAGAAATGTCTACTTATACCCTTGCTTGTTCTTAAATTAGGTTATTTGTCTAAATGGCTTGTAAGACTCATTTCTATAGTCTAAATTCCAGTTGATTATCATATGATTTGCAAATCATATACATATATATATATGGGCTTCCCTGGTGGCTCAGAGGTTAAAGCGTCTGCCTCCAATGCGGGAGACCCAGGTTCGATCCCTGGGTCGGGAAGATCCCCTGGAGAAGGAAATGGCAATCCACTCCAGTATTCTTGCCTGGAGAATCCCATGGACGGAAGAGCCTAGTAGGTTACAGTTCACGGGGTCGCAAAGAGTCGGACATGACTGAGCGACTGACACGACGATACATATATGTATATAAACTATATATATACAAGTTATATATATATATATATATATATATATATATAATTTGCAAAACTTCTCTCCTATTCTGTGGGTTGTCTTTTCATTTTTTTGATATCTTTTGAAGGACAGAAGTTTTAAATTTTGATGAACTCTTAATTTATTAAGTTTTTAGTTTATCACGTGTACTTTTTTTTAATGCTTCCTCTTTTCCTTCTCCCTTCAGCCCCTGGCAATGACCAGTCTACTCTCTCTGCTTCTGTGAGTTTGATTATTTGAGATTTATCATATAAGTGGTATCTTATAGTATTTGTCCTTCTGTGTTTGACTTATTTCACCTAGCATAATTTCCTTCAAATTTGGTCTCCGAGTAAATTGTAGTAGATAGGGATATTGGTTTTTCCTCATGATGTCTTTGTCTGGTTTTGGTTTCAGGTTAATTCTGGCCTCAAAGAATAAGTTAGGATATATTCTCTCTCCTACTC
>SJYT01010806.1:596711-610297 GCA_006410635.1 Cephalophus harveyi | reverse complement strand
CTCATTGGAAAAGATTCTGATGCTGGGAGGGATTGGGGGCAGGAGGAGAAGGGGACGACAGAGGATGAGATGGCTGGATGGCATCACTGATTCGATGGATGTGAGTCTGAGTGAACTCCAGGAGTTGGTGATGGACAGGGAGGCCTGGCATGCTGCGATTTATGGGGTTGCTGATTTGAGTATTTTGAATCTTTTCTTTTTTTCCTTGTTTAGTCTAGCCAAAAGTTTGTCAGTGTCGTTGATCTTCTCAAAGAACAAACTTTTGGTGTCATTTATTTTTCTCTACTTAAAAACTAAAAGCTTTAAAAACTGTGGTTAAATACATGATATAAAACTTAACCATTTTTAAGTATATAGTTCACTGGCATTAAAACTCTTCATCTTGTAAAACTGTCACTCTGTACTTATTAAACAGTAACTCCCTATTCCCTCCTCCCTCCTCACATCAGCCTTTGTAACCTTCATTCTGCTTTCGGTCTCTGTGGGTTTGACTGTTGCAGGTAGCTCATATAAGTGGAATCATATGTTTGCTTGCTTCACTTAGTATAATGTTTTCAAGGTTCATCCATGTTATAGCAGTGTTTTGAAATATCCTTTTTAAAGGCTGAATAATATTCCATTGTATGTATACATCACATTTTGTTTGTCTGTTTATTCTTTGATGAACATTTAGCTTGCGTCTAGCTTTAGCTGTTGTAAATAATGCTGCTATGAACATGCATGTAAAGTTCTCTCTTCGAGTTCTTATTTTCAATTCCTTTGAATATATACACAGAAGTGGAATTATTGAATCATATGGTAATTGTTTTTTTACTTTGTTGAGGAAACAGCATTCTAATTTTCATATAAATTTTACATTCATATCATCAGTGCAGAAGAATTCCAATTTCTCCGTATCCTCCTCACCAGTAGTTATTATTTCCTAGTTTTTTTCATAATAACCATCTTTTTTAAAATTTAAACTTATTTTCTATTGGGGTAACAATATTGTGATAGTTTCAGGTGAACAGTGACGGGATTAAGCTATACATATACATGTGTCCTGGAGAAGGCAATGGCACCCCACTCCAGTACTCTTGCCTGGAAAATCCCATGGACGGAGGAGCCTGGTGGGCTGCACTCCATGGGGTCGCTAAGAGTCAGACACGACTGAGCAACTTCACTTTCCCTTTTCACTTTCATGCATTGGAGAAGGAAATGGCAACCCACTCCAGTGTTCTTGCCTGGAGAATCCCAGGGACGGGGGAGCCCGGTGGGCTGCCGTCTATGGGGTCGCACAGAGTCAGACATGACTGAAGCGACTTAGCAGCAGCATACATGTATCCATTCTCCCCCAAACCCCCTCGCATCCAGGCTGCCACATAATATTGAGCAGAGTTCCATGTACTATATAGTAGGTACTTGTCAGTTATCCATTTTAAATATAACAATCATAATATCCATCTTAATGTGTGTGAAGTGACATCCTATTGTGGCTTTGGTTCACATCTCCATAATTATTAGTGTTGCAGAGCATCTCTTTATATGTTCATTGGTCATTTGTTTATCTTCTTTGGAGAAATATCTACAAGTCCTTTGCTGTTATTTTAATTGGGTTATTTTGATTTTTTTATTTTTGAGTTGTAGGAATTCTTTATATAAGAAGTCTGGATATTAATTATTTACAGATAATGATTATATTAATTATTTACAGATATATGATTTGCAAATATTTTCCCCCATTTTGTAGGTTGCCTTTTCATTTTGCTTGATTGCATCCTTTGATGCATAGACATTTTAAGCATGATATAATGCCATTTGGATATGTGTATATGGATATAGATGTAGTCTGTTTTGGCTTTTGCTTTTGGTGTCATACCTAAGAAATCATAAAATCCAGTGTCATAAATCTTTCCCCCTATGGATTTTTCTAATCCATACAAAAATACAGTTGTCTATGGATATAGAAATCCATATAGTTTTTAGTCTTATGTTTAGATATTTAGTCCATTTTTTCCCTTCCTTCAGTTAATTTTTGTATATGGTGTAAAGGATCCAACTTCATTCCTTTGCATGTGGAGATGCGATTTTCCCAATACCATTTGTTAAAGAAACTGTTCATTCCCCCAGTGAATGGCCATGACACCTTTGTCAAAGATCATTTGACTATATCCATGATGGTTTATTTCTGAGCTCTCTGTTCGTTTACACTGGTCTATATGTCTGTCTTCATGCCAGTAACACATTATTTTAATTTGAAACTTTGTAGTACGTTTTGAAATCAGGAAGTGTGATATTCTCTCTCTTTATATACTTTTTATTTCTATTATTTCTGCTCTGATCTTTATTATTTCTTTCTTTCTTGCTCTAGATTTAGTTTGCTCTCCTGTTTCTGGTTTCTTGGCAATAAATTAGATTATTGATTTGAGATCTTCATTTTTAATGTAAATCTTTACAGTCCTGATTCATCTGCCATGTTCGCTAGGAAGGACCAATGGCTTACATTGCTGTTCTTATGGAATTTTAGGAGATCTTGTTGAATAAATATTTTTATATTTTTTGTATGTCGTTAGGATAATTACCAGAAACTTTAAATCCTGGGTTTATAAAAACAGTCTTTGCCAACTTCGCCTGTTTTGCTGGTGAGTAGTTCCACAGAATTCCTTGTGATCCCATCCTGGAAGTGGAACTCCATGTGGACACTTATCATAGAACAGCCACCTTCCATTTCTTGAATATCCTTCCAGATGTGTATTGTATCTTTCTGTGTAAATGATCTTTTTCAACACTGTACTTGGGGTATCTCTTCATGGCTGCTCCAGCAAAGCGCAGCTGCTGCTCCTTACATTGGACGAGGGGTATCTCCTCACTGCCGCCCCTCCTGACCTTGAACGTGGAGTAGCTCCTCTCGACCCTCCTGCGCCTGCGCAGCCACTGCTCCTTGGACATGGGGTAGCTCCTCCTGGCCGCCGCCCCTGACCTCGGATGTGGGTTAGCTCCTGTCAGCCACTCCTGCACCATTGCGTCCTGGCACTCTTGGCCACCGTCCCTGACCTTGGACGTGAGGTAGCTCCTCTCAGCCTCGCTTCTGTAAGGTCCTGCGAGGTCTGTCGCAGCCGGCACGCTTCTTTTGTTAGTTGTCAAATTGCTTTCAGTAGAAGTTATACCAACTTACATTACTGCTAACAATAAATGGGAGTCCAGTTGCATCCACTCCTTACTTGGAATACTACATGATGAATCACAGAATGGAATTAATTTTCTTTAAGTTAGTTCTTTTTTCTTCCCAGACTGTGTGCGTGTGTGTATATGTCTTAATTATAAGATTCAGTCTCTAAAATGATAAATGCTATCAACTTAGACATAGGTAAGCAAACTTATTTTGTGGGTTCAGGAATTAATATATTCTTTTAAATCAGAAGTGTTTTAAAAAATATTTTAGGAAGGTTGATTCTTTTCTTTTAGGATTAGAATATAATTGCTTTACAGTGTTGTCAGTTTCTTATGTACAACAAAGTGAATCAGCTATGTATATACATATATCCCCTCCCTCTTGAACTCTGTCACCACCATCCCGTTCCTTTAGGTCATCACAAAACACTGAGTTGAGCTCCCTGTACTATACAGCAGGAAGGTTGATCCTTGAAAGTTTAATTCTAACAGCGTTGTGCACATTTGGCAAAATGTGTAACTAAGATTTTGTAATTAATGTTTCTGTATGATTCTGAAAATGCTGGGCTTTAATGTCAATCTTTCTCTTAAAAGAATACCTTTTGAGCCTTGTCACCAACTTACTGCTCATCATCTAATGATTGTACCTTTGAGGTGATAAAAATAACCTCTGATACTATGTTAGTGTGATTTAATTCTGACAGTTTTACTTTGCTGAATTATCACATTGTAAATATTTCGAATTGGCCATGTTTTTAGAGATAATGTAGTAAATTTAATTTGGCCAATCAGTTCTCAGTATCAGAAGAGCTCAAGTTACACCATGAGTCTGGACATTTGTCAAGCTTATGTTTCAGGAAATTCTAAAGCTCTTGGTTTTCTTATCAATTACTTTTGAACTAATAATTAGATATCTCTTTGTTTATTCATTCAACAAATATTAGGTGTCCACTATGCTTTTGATGGGCTTAATCTGCCTACAATGCAGGAGACCCTGGTTTGATTCCTGGATGGGGAAGATCTCCTGCAGAAGGAATAGGCTACCCACTCCAGTGTTCTTGGGCTTCCCTGGTAACTCAAATCGTAAAGAATCTGCTTGCAATGTGGGAGACCTGGGTTCAATCCCTGGGTTGGGATGATCCTCTGGAGGAGGGCATGGCACCCTGCTCCAATATTCTTGCCTGGAGAATCACCACGGACAGAGGAGCCTGGCAGGCTACAGTCCATGTTGTCAGAAAGAGACAGGACTGAACGACTAAGCACAGCACAGCACAGCATACTTTTGACACTAGGAATACAGTGCCTAAGGAGATAGCTGCCATCTCTGTCCAAATGAAGTTTATTCTAATGAGAACAAGCAATAAACAAGTAATGAAATAAGTAGATGTGATAATTTTAAACTTTGAGAAATGCCATGAAAGGCATAAACAGGGTGGCGCGAGAGTGTGTGACTAGGGAGTTGTCAGGGATGAGTGTTCAAAGAGGGCCTGTTTGAAGAGGTGACAGTTGATCTGAGATTTCTTCTAAAAGATGAGAATAAGCCAACCTAAAAATAGCTAGAAGAAGAGCATTCTAGGCAGTGGGGACAGTACTTAAAGGATTCAGGGGAAAAAGGGAAGGCCAGTGTGACTTAGATTAAGGAGCAAAAGGAAGCAACAGTTAGAACTGGACATGGAACAACAGACTGGTTCCAAATAGGAAAAAGAGTATGTCAAGGCTGTATATTGTCACCCTGCTAATTTGCAGAGTACAGACTTATATGCAGAGTACATCATGAGAAACACTAGTCTGGAGGAAGCACAAGCTGGAATCAAGGTTGCCAGGAGAAATATCAATAACCTCAGATATGCAGATGACACCACCATTATGGCAGAAAGCGAAGAAGAACTAAAGAGCCTCTTGATGAAAATGAAAGAGGAGAGTGGAAAAAGTTGGCTTAAAGCTCAACACTCAGAAAACTAAGATCATGGCATCCAGTCCCATCACTTCATGGCAAATAGATGGGGAAACAGTGGAAACAGTGGCTGACTTTATTTTGGGGGGCTCCAAAATCACTGCAGATGGTGATTGCAGCCATGAAATTAAAAGACACGTACTCCTTGGAAGGACAGTTATGAGCAACCTAGACAGCATGTTAAAAAGCAGAGACATTACTTTGTCAACAAAGGTCCAGAGAGTTGGACTATAAAGAAATCTGAGCACCATAAAATTGATGCTTTTGAACTGTGGTGTTAGAGAAGACTCTTGAGAGTCCCTTGGACTGCAAGGAGATCCAACCAGTCCTAAAGGAGATCTCCTAAAGGAGATCAGTCCTGGGTGTTCTTTGGAAGGACTGATACTAAAGCTGAAACTCCAATGCTTTGGCCACCTGATGTGAAGAGCTGACTCATTGGAAAAGACCCTGAGGCTGGGAAAGATTGAGGGCAGGAGGAGAAGGGCACGACAGGATGAGATGGTTGGATGGCACCACCGACTCAATGGACATAGGTTTGGGTGGACTTCGGGAGTTGGTGATGGACAGGGAGGCCTGGTGTGCTTCGGTTCATGGGGTCGCAGAGAGTCGGACACGACTGAGCAACTGAACTGACTGACTGATAGAATAACAGGATAGGTTATTTTGTTTTTGTGGGGAGGGCAGGTTAAGAATCAAGAATCAATCAGTTAAGTAGTACCTACTTAAGTTTGAGATACCTGTTAGATATCCAAGAAATGTAAGTAGGCACCTTGAAACAGGGACCTTTAGAGCTCAAGAGAGGTGTTGGAATGTGAGAAAGAAGTATGAAATTCATCAGCATGGATGATACTTTATCAGTTCCAAAACTACTTTTTTTTTTTTTTGCTTTTTAACTTTTCAGAGATCGGGGTGCATCATGTGATTGTTGTCAGCTAGGTAGCAATCATGTTAGAGTTGTCATTTGCTGTTTTAAGTGTGTACCTGCAGATTGCCAGAATCAGACCTTGCAGATTGGATGTCAGCAGCGTGGGGGAGAATTGGAGATGATATTGGAGCACTATATTAAGCCCTTAAAATCAAATGACTCAGAGGAAGAAGGTAGAGAAGCGGTGAACCATACATGTTTTGGACGTTTCCTTGAGGCAAGGGCCAAAAGTAGGTTAGCTTTTTGCAACTGAGACCCAAGCACCATAGCTTTCTGTTCCTTTAAGAAATGCTGCATAATCCACCCTCTGGCACAGAGAATGATACTGTGTGAAGGTAAACATGGATGTCCACAACTCTCAAGTAGAAAAGTAAGTCAGAAGAGTTAGACTCTGAATGTGAAGTTTTAGAAATAACTTTCACCATTGAATTTTGTTTGCATTTACCATTTCATGTTGGTAAAAATGATATATGTTCAAAATCTGCCTACATCTAAAACTCACTCAGTATAAAATATAAACTTCTGATTGTGTTATACATGGTTTGATCAGCAGAGTTTTTTCTCAGTGATTCATAAAAAAGATTGTTAGAATCGATAGCTTTTCAGTGAAGTACCGTAAGTGATAGTTAAAGCCAGAGAATAACTAGCTAGCTCACCTAGTTCTTGAGTTTACATAAAGAATTACAATTTCAGAAACCTACAGTGTACACAGACTGCCTCACCAGACTTCGTCCTCATCCTTCAAAACTCAGTTCAGATCATCATATTCCTCAGGAAAAGCCTTCTATAACAACTTCCATCTCCACCCATGACTGAGTCCAGAATTTTAAAAATGAGGCCATAGATTAACAAAATGATGCTCACTTTATCTGCTGTGATTTTATCTTCTTTCTGTTTGTGCTTCTAGGAAAAAATATGAACGGTTATAGTGGGTGTTTATTCAAAAGGATTCCAAGAATGTTGGTAGGAATAGAACATAGCAAATGAATCAGACGGTGAAGAGCCATCTTAATTTTCTGGTAATTTCTGCTAACCAAATATTTTCATCCCCATTTTTCTCCATTTCTTTTTTTTCTTTCTTTCTTTTTCTTTTGTTTTAAAGGAATGCCCAGAAGAAAGGAAAGTAAACATGAGTTCAATTCGGGTAAGGAAATTTATTTTCATCATGTGCAGGGATAAAACTTCATTTCATCAAAAGAATTTATACCTTTACTTTTCCCCAAATCCCAAGTCTGCTGCCTAGGCAAATTCAAAGTAAAGTATTTGCTTTCTGAATTAATTCCAGTGACTTTTATGTGACTTCATTGGCACATACCCTCTACATAGATAAAACTATTCATAGTTTGACTCTTGCTGTTGTGTCTGTGCATCGTCTTATTTTACAATACACTTGCATGTAGTCGAAGTGTGACTATAACAAAACCAAACACAGTTGTCTCAGTATAGAAACTCTGCTGTGCACATATTTAATATAGACTGTAATATAATAATGTCTGCTCCTGTGCTGTGTACTTTAGATGTTAAATTCCTAGAGTGCAGGAATGATGATCCATTTCCATTTCACAGTACTTGTTCAGCTGAACAGCTACATTTTTTGTCAATATAATAAAAGGAATATTTAGCCCTTAAATTTTGGGTATGCTCTAGTTTGAATGTTGCTTTAGTGACTGAGTTTTAGTAAAGAACATGGCTACTCGAGCTTACTCTTGGTGTGCACATCCAGGATGCTGGGAACTTTTTCTAGGCAAAGAAGAGGAGATAGAGAATGAGCAAACTAAATACCTGATAAGTAATTTCCCCTTTTTTGTGCCTGCAGGGGAAGAAATGGAACTGGTATTTGGACTATTTATTTTCAGAGGGGTTACACGGCTTGAAACACTTCATAAGAAGTAGTATTCATCGTTCTTCTGTCCCCTGAGCAGAAAGCATAAACCACCTGATGAACAATTTTTTTTTTTTTAATGCTTCATGTCATGGATGTTTTAGCACAATATTTTTAAAAGGCTGCTGTTAGCAGTCATGTAGTAGAACAGATGTGGGGTTGGGGTCAAGCCAACCTAGGTTTGAATCTCATATCTGCCACTCACTAGTTTTGAGACTGTGTTCTGAGTTTTTTTGTTTAGTGCCTTAAAATAATAGCAATCATCTATTATTAATATTTCTATTTCTAGGAGGCAGGAATTTGGGGAGAGCTTCAACTGGGTGATTCTGCCCCAGGGTCTCTCCCAAACTTGTAGTCAAGTGGATGGAGAGCTAGAACTCTGGAGGCTGGCTGAGTTAATCTCCCCCTCTTCTTAGAGTCTCAAGGCTTCTTCACGTGGTCTTTCCATGTGAGTCACTTGGGCTTCCTTACAGCATGGTGGCCTCAGGACAACTGGATGCTTCTGTGGTGGCTTGGGGCTCCAGGCAGGCAGATGTCTCAGGGACAAGAAACATCACCTTTTCTGATGCAGCCTTGGAGGTCATGCTCTCTCAGTTCGTTCATACTCTCTTGGTCACAAGCAAATCACATACTTCCCCAAGTTGAAGGGGAGGGGTATTAGACTCCACCTCATGATGGGAAATGGAAGAGTTCTTGAGCAGAGTTGGCAAATTATGACCCTTGGATGAAATCAGGCTCCCTCTCCAGGGCAGTCGTGTCTGGGCATTTACGTCTTGTCTCTGGCTTTGCCACAATGTTAAAGCTGAGTGTTTGGGACAGATACTCTGTGGTCTGCAAAGCCAAAAATATTGACTGTACAACTCTTTATAGAAAAGTTTCCTGACCCCTATTCTAGAAGACCATGTTGGATGAGTGATACTATTTTAGCCACCATTGGCCTCAGGCAGGTTACAAGCCTCTGAAATTTACCACGGTCTCCAAACCTGGCACCAGACTAGATAACTGAGACATCTGATTGCCATGGAGATGGCATCATTGGACCATGTGTGTACAAGTGTAGCTTCAGAGTTTCTCAGGCCTTTTGCACAGGAGCAGAGGTACACCCGGCTTACTAGCTGCTCGTTCTTTGCTGTGGCTGCCATCAGCTTTTGTAAAACTGAGAACAGGATAAGTATAGCCTTTGACTTTTCATGTAGCAAACTGTTTGCAGGAGTTAACTGCTTTACAAAGTTGGCAACCACTTTTAGAATCCCCAATTGCTAGTCAGGAGGAGAGTGGGCATTGCTTATGCACTTCTTGTAAAAATGAAAATCCATGAATTTTGATTTATGCTGTCTGACAGCATCGGGTCATAGGGGCTTTTTTTCCTTCCTCTACCTGATCAACATTAAATGAATGTTGACAGAAGCAAACTGAGCATATGGGACTAAACTTCCTTGTTGCTGAAGAGATAAAGAGGCTCAACTTGAGTTTCCATACTCGTTTCACCAACAGACTGCTACCTTCAGGGAGTGCTTAGACTGGCTTTCTACCCATGGCTCAGGAGAGCCTCAGTGTGGCTGACTTTATTTCCAGGATTTCGGTTCTTTAGCCCACTAGTGAAAAATGACTTCATCATCAGTCTCTGCCTTCTACCAAATTATGTATAAAGAGATATATCCATTATGTGGTGGGATTTTTCACATTTTTGTAAACTATGATTTGCATTTTTATGGAAGAGAGCAGATGATAATATACAATGGCAACTAAGCCAGACATATTTATGCAAAATACTCAGCTGCCTCTGAAACCTCTGCGAATGTTGCCCTTTTACTGATTTTTGGACAACCATACCAACACCAAGTTAATAAGATATATTTCTAACTCTAAAAGCTGACTTTACATAGTTGGTAGATTCTTGGGCCTTCACTGGTAGTAGCAATTTGATGAGAGAAGGAAAGGGAGAGAACTGTGGGATAATCCGCATTCCTGGAGTTTTGCCCGTTTGATTTTACAAGACTGCTCTATTTTGTGCGTGTGCATGTATGTGTATGTATATATCCCATTTTTGAATGTTTAGGTTTAAATAAATTAACTGTGACTTATTTTCAGGAATAATTCTGAAGCTTTTTAAAATTTTTATAATAGCTAGAATATCTTGCTGAAAATTTACCACAGAATTTTGCTTCAGTACTACAGAAAAATTCTCTGCCTTTTAATAAAATTTGTATCATTTGAGAGAAATAAAGCTGAATTTACTTTTGTATTTAAGGGCACATTGTAGTTCTTTTTTTCCTGTAAAGCACAACAACCCTGAACTATATTATTGGAAGGTGTTCAGACTAGAATCCTATTTATTCACTCATTTTTTTTTTTATACATATTTACTGACCTTACCATGTGCTGTGAATTCTTCTGTGTGCTGGTTATATAGTACCTGCTTTTGTGGGATTTACTTCTCCATTGGAGAAGACAGATAATACAGGTTGTAAATAGATGTATAATATCAGATGCTATAAAGAAAAAGCAAAGAATAGGGACAGAAACAAACTGAGTGTATGGGACTAAATTCCTTCCTCATTGGTAGAGGCCCAGTGGCTCGTTGAGTTTCACTTCAGCAGCAGACTGCCATCTTCAGGGAGTCCTTAAAATTGTCTTCTTATCCATGGCTCAGGAGAGCTTCAGTGTGGCCAACTTTGATTTGCAGGATCTGGGTTCTTTAGCCAGCAAGTGAAAAATGACTTCATCATCAGACTCTGCCTTCCACCAAATTATATATAAAGAGATATACATGTTTGAGAGGGTTGCAACGTAAGATGCTTAAGGAAGGCCTGTTTGAAGAGGTGACATATGCAGAGGCCCTAATGAAATAAGTGTATGAACCATGTGAATTGGGGAAAAGAGCATTCTAGGAAGAGGTAAAGGCAAGTAAAAAGATTTGAAAATGTTAACTTACTTGGCATGTTTGAGGAATAGCAGAGGCCAGTAGGGTTACAACCTAGTGATTAAAGGAATGATAAGAAATGAAATGGGAGAAAGCCAGAGAGTAGTTCATGACGATCCTTGTAGCTGGGTATGGATATGTAATGGGAAGCTATTAGAAGGATGGAAAGCCGAGGAGTGGCATAATTTGACGTTGTGGATCACAGATTTACTATGTGGATCACAACAAACTGTAAAATTCTTCAAGAGATGGGAATACCAGACCACCTTACCTGCCTCCTGAGAATGCAGGTCAAGAAGAAGCAACAGTTAGAACTGGACATGGAACAACAGACTGGTTCCAAATTGGGAAAGGAGTACATCAAGACTATATATTGTCACCCTATTTATTTAACTTACATGCAGAGTACATCAGGCAGAATGCCAGGCTGGATGAAGCACAAGCTGGAATCAAGATTGTTGGGAGAAATATCAATAACCTCAGATATGCAGATGATGCCACCCTTATGGCAGAAAGCTAAGAGGGACTAAAGAGCATCTTGATGAAAGTGAAAGAGGAGAGTGAAAAAACTGGCTTAAACTTGTCATTCAAAAAACAAAGATCATGACATCCAGTCCCATCACCTCATGGCAAATAGATGGGGAAACAATTGAAACAGTGACAGACTTTATTTTCTTAGGCTCCAGAATCACTGCAGATGGTGACTGCAGCCATGAAATTCAAAGTCGCTTGCTCCTTCAAAGAAAAGCTACAACCAATCTAGACAACATACTAAAAAGCAGAGACATTACTGTGCCAACAGATGTCTAGTCAAAGCTATGGTTTTTCCGGTAGTCATGTATGGATGTGAGAAGTGGACTATAAAGAAAGCTGAGTGCCAAAGAATTGATGCTTTTGAACTGTGGTGTTGAGAAGACTCTTGAGAGTCCCTTGGACTGTAAGGAGATCCAACCAGTCCATCCTAAAGGAAATCCGTCCTGAATATTCATTGGAAGGACTGATGCTAAAGCTGGAGCTCCAATACTTTGGCCACCTGATGAGAAGAACTGACTCATTGGAAAAGACCCTGATGCTGGGGAAGATTGAAGGCAGGAGGAGAAGGGGATGACAGAGGATGAGATGGTTGGATGACATCACCAACTCAATGGACATGAATTTGAGCAAGCTCCAGGAGTTGATGATGGACAGGGAAGCCTGGCATGCTGTGGCCCATGAGGTCACAAAGAGTGGGACATGACTGAGTGACTGAACTGAACTATAGAGCTGCAGTGTAGAGTTTAGATTGAAGAGGATTAAGGGTAAAAGCAGAGAGAGCAGTTAGGTTATTACAGTTTTCCAGGCAAGAGTCCTAGACTAGTGTGGTAGATGATGGGGGAGGTGGGGTAGGTGGGTGGGTAGTTAGATACTGTATTCAAGCTATATTTTAAAGGCTCTGCTGATAGCTTGGATCTTGAAGGGGGGAGGGGAGTAAAGGATGACACCTAGTTTTTTGATTGAGCAACTGGGTGAATGCTAGAATGGAGAGATGAGGAACAGATTTGAAGGAGTATGGAGTCATGAGGATGTTTTTGGTCATGTTAGTTTGGAGATGCTAAATAGGCAGTTGGATATCCAAGTCTAGAATTCAGGGTATATTTTGATTCTGACAGAATTGATTTGGGAGTCTTTATTTCATGGTCATGATATTGGATGAGATCACTTAGTACAGCTTGCAAAGAGAAAATGGCAAGGGACTGAACCCTGAAGCATGCGAATATTAAGAAGTAGAGAATAGGAGGAACCAGCAAGAGACTGAGAAGTACTCACTAGTGAGCTAGAAGAAAAGGTAGGAGACTGATGTGCTGGAAGCCAAGTAAAATGTTTCAAAAAGGAGGGGATATTTAATGGTATGGAATGTTGCTTACATTTACCTGGATAAAAGAAGCTTTAGCTGCTTTGAAGTAAATCTGATAGCTTCCCCAGTGGGTAGCCATTGTCATTTAGAAAATTTGCTTTTAAGTTCATACTCCAAGTAACTTCCCATATTGTTTTTCACAACATATTATTTTGGTCCTTAAGATCATGTAGAACTTTAAATTGTGAGAAGGGGTTTGATTAGTTTTTATGAAAATTTAACCCCTAACAACCTCATATTATGGAAGAAACTTCTCTAAACTTGAGTTTATATTCTGGGAGAAAATTTTTTTTCCCCTTAGTTTGCGTTTTTCTTCAATAATTATTCCCTGGGTACCTCTTTGACCATATTCTTCTTAATCAATTATTTAACACATTTAAAATTAGATATACAGCTGTGCAAATACGCCAAATCTAGTTATTTGAAAAGTCTTTTTTGAAGAATCTTCATGGCAAAGAAAAACAAGAATATTTTGCTTGCATGCAAAACATGTCTAAGAAAAGAAATAGAAAATGTGGTTTGTTTTCCCAATTGTACAAAAAGAATACCCAGTATCTGTGTAAAATTGCTGATGTTATAAATATTGACTTAATATTCAATAACTGCTATTAGATTTCTAACATTTTTTTATCATAACTTCTTCGTCTGGTCTTGGGGACAATCTGGAAAGAAAAAATAACTATGGTGCCTCATAAACTTTTATTAGCATAGTAGAAATTCTCTTTATATCAGTTACATTCTATCACAAAATAGTTTATTAGAAGAAAAATTATTCTCTAAAATTGATATTATATATATATTTTTAGGTGACCTTTTATTTTTTTTAATATAAATTTATTTTAATTGGAGGCTAATTAC
>SJYT01010806.1:580813-593150 GCA_006410635.1 Cephalophus harveyi | reverse complement strand
GCTTTCTTATCCATTCATCTGCTGATGGACATCTAGGTTGTTTCCATGTCCTGGCTATTATAAACAGTGCTGCAATGAACATTGGGGTACATGTGTCTCTTTCAATTCTGGTTTCCTCGGTGTGTATGCCCAGCAGTGGGATTGCTGGGTCATAAGGCAGTTCTATTTGCAGTTTTTTAAGGAATCTCCACACTCTTCTCCATAGTGGCTGTACTAGTTTGTATTCCCACCAACAGTGTAAGAGGGTTCCCTTTTCTCCACACCCTCTCCAGCATTTATTGCTTGTAGACTTGAGGATAGCAGCCATTCTGTCTGGCGTGAGATGGTACCTCATTGTGGTTTTGATTTGCAGTTCTCTGATAACGAGTGATGTTGAGCGTCTTTTCATGTGTTTGTTAGCCATCTGTATGACTTCTTTGGAGAAATGTTTGTTTAGTTCTTTGGCCTATTTCTTGATTGGGTCATTTATTTTTCTGGAATTGAGCTANGGCGTGAGATGGTACCTCATTGTGGTTTTGATTTGCAGTTCTCTGATAACGAGTGATGTTGAGCGTCTTTTCATGTGTTTGTTAGCCATCTGTATGACTTCTTTGGAGAAATGTTTGTTTAGTTCTTTGGCCTATTTCTTGATTGGGTCATTTATTTTTCTGGAATTGAGCTACAGGAGTTGCTTGTATATTTTTGAGATTAATTGTCAGTTGCTTCATTTGCTATTATTTTCTCCCATTCTGAAGGCTGTCTTTTCACCTTGCTTATAGTTTCCTTTGTTGTGCAGAAGCTTTTAATTTTAATTAGGTCCCATTTGTTTATTTTTGCTTTTATTTCCAATATACTGGGAGGTGGGTCATAGAGTATCCTGCTGTGATTTATGTCGGAGAGTGTTTTGCCTATGTTCTCCTCTAGGAGTTTTCTAGTTTCTGGTCTTACATTTAGATCTTTAATCCATTTTGAGTTTATTTTTGTGTATGATGTTAGAAAGCGTTGTAGTTTCATTCTTTTACAAGTGGTTGACCAGTTTTCCCAGCACCACTTGTTATTATATTTTTAAGATCTTTTTTGAATTGATACTACTTTTCACTTTGTTTAAATTATTAGGTTTTTAAACTTATGAAAGTGGAAGTGTTAGTCGCTCAGTCGTGTCTTCTTTGCATCCCCATGACTGTAGCCAACCAGGCTTCTCTGTCCATGGAATTCTCTAGGCAAGAATACTGGAGAGAGTTGCCATTTCCTTCTCCAGTGGATCTTCCCAACCCAGGGATCAAAGCCAGGTCTCCTGCTTTGCAGGCAGATTCTTTACCTTCTGAGCCACGAATGTATAGAGAACCTCTATTTCTGTCATGTAAACAAAAAATCTTGTTTCTAACAAAGGTGGACACTGTGGACTGAATATTTGTTTCCCTCAAATTTATTTGTTGAAGTCGTAACTCCGGTCCGTCCCTCTCAGCATGATGGTGTTTAGAGGTGGGGCCTTAGGTAGTTAGATTTTGAGGATGGACGTCTCATGACATGGGGTTAGTACCTTTATGTTGTTGTTACTCAGTCCTGTCTGACACTTTGTGACCCCATGGACTGCAGCACGCCAGGGTTCTCTGTCCTTCACTATCTCCCAGAGTCTGCTCAAACTCTTGTCCGTGGAATCGATGATGCCAGTCAACCATTTCATCTTCTGTCATCCCCTTTTCCTGCCCTCAATCTTTCCCAGCATCAGGGTCTTTTCCAGTGAGTCAGTTCTTCGCATCAGGTGGCCAAAGTATTGGAGCTTCAGCTTCAGCATCAGTCCTTCCAGTGAGTATTCAGGTTTGATTTCCTTTAGGATTGACTAGTTTGGTCTTGCTGTCCAAGGGACTCCCAAGACTCTTCTCCAACACCACAGTTTGAAAGCATCAATTCTTCGGCACTCAGTCTTCTTTATGATCCAACTCTCACATCTATTCATGACCACTGGAAATACCATAGCTTTGACTATACAGACATTTGTGGGCCAAGTGATGTCTCTGCTTTTCAGTATACTGTCTAGGTCTGTCATAGCTTTTCCTTTACAAAAAATGTCTTTTGTTTCATGGCTAAAGACACTGTCCACAGTGATTTTGGAGCCCAAGAAAATAAAGTGTGTCACTGTTTCCATTGTTTCCCCATCTATTTGCCATGAAGTGATGGGACCAGATGCCATTGTCTTAATTTTTTGAATATTGAGTTTTAAGCCAGCTTTTTCATTCTCCCCTTCCTCCTTCATTAAGAGGCTCCTTAGTTCCTCTTTGCTTTCTTTCATTAGGGTGGTGTCATCTGCGTGTTTGCGGGTGTTCTTTCTCCTGGCAATCTTGATTCCAGCTTGTGATTCCTCCAGCCTGGCATTTCGCATGATGGACTCTGCATAGAAGTTAAATTAGCAGTGTGACAATATACAGCCTTAATGTACTCCTTTCGCATTTTTGAACTGGTCCGTTGTTCTGTGTCCAGTTCTAGCCATTGCTTCTTGAGGTTTCATACAGGTTTCACAGGAGGCAGATAAGCTGGCCTAGTATTCCCATCTCTTTAAAAATTGTCCACAGTGTGTTGTGATCTACAAAGTCAAAGGCTTTCATGTAGTCAGTGAAGCAGAAGATGTTTTTCTGGATATCTCTATGATTCAGATGTTGGCAATTTGATCTCCGGTTCCTCTGCCTTTTCGAAATCCAGCTTGTACATCTAGAAGTTCTCAGTTCAGGTACTGTGGATGCCTAGCATGACGGATTTTAAGCATTACCTTGCTAGCATGTGAAATGAGCACAATTGTACAGTGTAGTTTGAACATTCTTTGGCATTGCCCTTCTTTGGGATTGAAATGAAAAGTAACCTTTTCCAGTCCTGTGGCCACTGCTGAGTTTTTCAAATTTACTGACATAAAGAGTGCCGTACTTTAACAGCATCATCTATCAGGATTTTAAGTAGCTCAGTAGAATTCCATCACCTTCACTAGCTTTGTAGTAATACATCCTAAGGCTCACTAGACTTCACACTCCAGGATGTCTGGCTCTAGATGAGTGACCACACCATCATAGTTATCTGGGTCATTAAGAGCTTTGTACAGTTCTATGTATTCTTGCCACCTCTTCTTAATCTCTTTGGCTTCTGTTAGGTACATACCGTTTCTGTCCTTTATTGTACCCATCTTTGCATGAAATGTTCCCTTGGTATCTCTAATTTTCTTGAAGAGATCTCTAGTCTTTCCCATTTTATTGTTTTCCTCTGTTTCTTTGCATCATTCACTTAAGAAGGCTTTCTTATCTCTCCTTGCTATTCTGTGGAACTGTGCATTCAGTTGGATATATCTTTCTGTTTCTCCTTTGCCTTTCACTTTTCTCAGCTATTTATAAGGCCGCCTCAGACAAATACTTTGCCTTCTTGCTTTCTTTGGGATGGGTTGGATCACTGCCTCCTGTGCAGTGTTACAAACCTCCATCCACAGTTCTTTAGGCACTCTATCAGATCTAATCCCTTGAATCTATTTGTCACTTCCACTGGATAATCATAAGGGATTTGATATAGGTCATATCTGAATGGCCTAGTGCTTTTCCCTACTTTCTTCAATTTAAGTCTAAATTTTACAATAAGGAGTTCAAGATCTGAGCTACAGTCAGCTCCCAGCCTTGTTTTTGCTGAGTCTGTAGAGCTTCTCCATCCTTGACTGCAAAGAATATAATCAGTCTGATTTTGGTATTGACCATCTGGTGATGTCCATGTATAGAGTTGTCTTTTGTGTTGTTGGAAGAGAGTGTTTGCTATGATCAGTGCATTCTCTTGACAAAACTCTGTTAGCCTTTGCCCTGCTTCATTTTATACTCCAAGACCAAACTTGCCTGTTACTCTAGGTTTCTCTTGATTTCCTACTTTTGCATTTCAGTCCCCTATGATGAAAAGGACCTCTTTTTTTTTTTTTTTTTTTTTTGATGTTCTAGCAGGTCTTGTAGATCTTCATAGAACCATTCAGCTTCAGCATTAGTGGTTGGGGCATAGACTTGGATTACTGTGATGTTGAATAGTTTGCCCTGGAAACGAATCAAGATCATTCTGTCATTTCTGTCATTTTTGTGATTGCACCCCAGTACTACATTTCGGACTCTTTTGTTGACTATGTGGGCTACTCCATTTCTTCTAAAGGATTCTTGCCCACAGTAGTAGATATAATGGTCATCTGAATTAAATTCACCCCTTCCTATCCATTTTAGTTCACTGATTCCTAAAATGTTGATGTTCATGCTTGCCATCTCCTGTTTGACCACTTCTAATTTGCCTTGCTTCATAGAACTCACATTCCAGGTTCCTATGCAGTATTGTTCTTTACAGCATCTGACTTGACTTTCACCCCCAGATAGATCCACAGCTGAGCGTCATTTCCGGTTTGACAGCCTCTTCATTCCCTCTGGAGCTATTTCTCCATTCTTTTCCAGTAGCATATTGGGCACTTACCAACCTGGGGGTTTCATCTTTCAGTGTCATATCTTTTTGCCTTTTCATACTGTTTATGGGGCTCTCAAGGCAAAATGCTGAAGTGGTTTACCATTCCCTTCTCCATTGGACCACGTTCTGTCAGAACTCTCCACCATGACCCATCCTTCTTGGGTGGCCCTACATGGCATGGCTCATAATTGCATTAAGTTACACAAAGCTTTGGTCCATGTGATCATTTTGGTTAGTTTTCTGTGATTGTGGTTTTCATTCTGTCTGCCCTCTGATGGATGAAGATAAGAGGCTTGTGGAAGCTTCCTGATAGGAGGAACTGACTGTGGAGAAAACTGAATCTTGCTCTGGTGGGCAGGGCCTTGATCAGTAAATCTTTAATCCAGTTTTCTGCTGGTGGATGGGGCTGTGTTCCCTCCCTGTAATTTGGCCTGAGACCAAACTATGGTAGGGATTGTTCTTGTTCAATCACCAAGTTGCCTCCAACTCTTTGTAACCCCATGAACTATAGCATGCCAGGCTTCCCTGTCCTTCACTATCTCCCGGAGTTTGATCAAACTCATGTCCATTGAGTTGGTGATGCCATCCAGTCATCTCATCCTCTGTCATCCCCTTCTCCTCCTGCTCTCAGTCTTTTCCAGCATCAGGGTGTTTTCCAGTGAGTTGGCTCTTCACATCAGGTGGCCAAAGTATTGGAACTTCAGCTTCAACATCAGTCCTTCCAGTGAATATTTAGGGTTGATTTCCTTTAGGATTGACTCGTTTTATCTCCTTGCTGTCCAAGATTCTTAAGAATCTTCTCTGGAACCACAATTCAGAAGCATCAGTTCTTCATCAGTGGTAGGGGTTATGGCGGTAATGGTGACCCCCCTCCTAAAGAACTTATGCCAGCATGCCACACCTCCCAGGACTGCTGCTGTCAGTGTCCCTGACCCCCTGGCAGGCCACTGTCAACCCGTGCCTCCACCGGAGACTCCCAAACACTCACAGGCAGGTCTGGCTCAGTCTCTTGTGAGGTCACTGATCCTTTTTCCTGGGTCCTGAGTCCAGGAGACCCAGAAAGTCCAGGAGTGCCTTTAATGGAGAAGACAACAGATAATCTTTCCCTCCCCTTTGAGAAAGATCCATCAGGGAAGGCTGCTTTCTACAAGCTTGGAAGAAGATTGATGCTGATACCCTGATCTTGGAATTTCAGCCTTCAGAATTGTGAGAAGTAACTTTGTTTTTTAAAGCCACCCAGTCTGTGATATTTTTATTATATAGCAGCCTGATCTAAGACAATGGGCAGTAGTGTTTAACAGACTGTATTATTGACATCATTAACGCTTTATTTTTATAATACTCAGAAAAGGGTATTTTCCCAAGGAACATAATAGTGTATGTGAATTAAAGTCCACTTTAAAGTATGTACAGGAATGCAGACTTTTTCAGCTTGTCAGGAAGAATATTAGCTTATCTAGTTTGATTTGATGCACAGAATTGAAGGCGGCTGCTGCTCCTGCTGCTAAGTCGCTTCAGTCGTGTCCGACTCTGTGCGACCCCATAGACGGCAGCCCACCAGGCTCCACCGTCCCTGGGATTCTCCAGACAAGAACACTGGAGTGGGTTGCCAATTCCTTCTCCAATGCATGAAAGTGAAAAGTGAAATTGAAGTCGCTTAGTCATGTCCGACTCTTCGAGACCCCATGGACTGCAGCCCACCAGGCTCCTCTATCCATGGGATTTTCCAGGCAAGAGTACTGGAGTGGGGTGCCATTGCCTTCTCCGAGATGAAGGCTGGATGTTAAGAAAACCTTTCATTGCTTCTAGTTTTAGATTCATCATTACTATAACCCTGGGCTTCCCTGGTGGCACAGTGGTAAAGAATTTGCTTGCAATGTGGGAAACATGGGTTTGACTCCTGGGTTGGGAAAGTCTCCTGGAGAAGGAAATGGCAACCCACTCCAGTATTCTCGCCTGCAGTATACCATGGACAGAGGAGCCTGGCAAGCTGTAGTCTGAGGTGTTGCAAAAGAGTCGGACGCAACTTCGGGACCAAACAACAAAATGGCCTTGGAAGTCACTTAAGTATTTTGCCTCTTGATTGCTTCTTTGGTAAAATTTAGATTCTGAGATCTATTTTTCAAAGGTTTGGCATGTAAAATGATAGAAAGCCTGTAAAAATTTCATTGAAAAGCCAAAAAGAGGAGAAATGATATACAGGTTTTTCCTACTTTGCAAGCTGTATATGATCAAAGTATACTATCTTATAAAAATTCAATTAAAGATTTAGGAAGTAGGTTGGATGGCATCACTTACTCAATGGGCATGAATTTGAGCAAACTCTGAGAGACAGTGAAGGACAGGTAAGCCTGGCATGCTGCAGTTCATGGGACTGCAAAAAGTTGGATACAACTTAACGGCTTAACAACAACAGGAGGTAGTAGCTTACTGGAATAATGTATTTTCTCTATACTTTACTCTCTGTGTGAACAGAGCTTTCCTGAGACTTTCTGAGAAAAGTGCTGGAAGTATGAATGAATTAGCACCTACTTAATAGTTTGCCATCCTAAGCATTAGAACAAAAGTGAATATTTTATATGCTATACTTTCCCCTTGTATCTATATGTAGATGTACTTTCTGTTACTTGGGGTAATGGAGGAAAAAATAGTATATAATTTTTAATTAGATGTTAATTTCAACTTAAAAAATAGAACTGAATCCTTTTTGTAATCAGGTTTGTGGACTAGGTTAAATTCATAAACTTGATCACCAGTTTCTACATAGTCAACTGAAAACTGTAATGGGGAGGAATTCTAGGCGGTAATATGTAAAGATCAGTGGAAATTCTCCCCAGAAAAATATTTGCCTAATGAGTATTAAAATTAGCCAAGACCATCATTCAGAGTCTCTAAGGAATGATAAAGGGATTTGCAGCAAATTGAAAACCATTTACTAAATATCTGCAAAGCTCAGTAATAGGAGTCTTAACATGTGAGCTAGAGGTTACACCCATTTCCCCACCCAGCTCCTTGTTGCAGAACAGGTATTACAGAGAGCTTGGCAGCCAAGTGGCAGCTCCTATCTCCCTTAGATACTGTCCATAATATAGAGGTTCAAACAGGGTCATAGAAAAACTCAAAAATTAGCAACACCACGGTCCTGCCTGGGGGACCTTACTTTATTTGGATTGTGTAGCGATTTGTGCCTTCAAGGAACTGTACAAAGTAAAAATCAGCAAACAATCAGTGGAGCATGGTATCAAACAATGAAAAGCATGGTATGATACTTATAGAGGCAGACCAGCCAGAAGTTTAACATGAGAGAAAGAGCCAGCAAAGGAGGTCTGGTGATAAGGATGAGTGTACACATACCTAAGGCTCTGCTCTCTCAGGAGCAACTGAAGAGGAAACTTATTTGCTATTAGTCCTTGACTAAATGTGAGACAATCTGTAGACTCCCTGAAGTGTGAAAGCAATCTCTAAACCACACTGGTCAAGCAGCAAAGGAAGAAAATCTTATTGGCTCTATTGTACTTGGGGGCTATGGTACAACTCCAGTCAATCAGTGGATGGCTGCTAATCAATACCTCTGACACAGGGAATTACTTTAGGAACCTAGGTGTCAAGATAAAAATTAAAAATCCAAAAATTAGAGCCTGCACACTAGGAATTAGTGCAGCCAAGTTACTATACAGACTGGAGCAGAGACAACCAAATCCAGTGCTGCTACAATATGTTACCTAACTTCAGATTAATAAACAGGAAAGTGTGACCTATATGCAGGGGGAAAAAAAGATTGCCTTTGAGGGGGAGTCAGATGTTGAACTTGGTGACAAAGGACTTCAAACATCTATTTTAAATACATTCAAAGAACTTAAACCATGTTTAAATAATTAAAGGAATATGTGATGACAGTGACTCACTGAAAATACTGGGACTTCTGTGGTGGTCCAGTGTTTAATAATCCATTCCTGCCAATGCTGGGGACACAGGTTCGATCCCTGTTCCAGCAAGATTCCATGTGCCACAAGTACTGAAGCCCACATGCCAAGAACCTGTGCTCCACCACTAGAAGAGCCACTGCAGTGAGAAGCCCATGCCCCATATCTGGAGAGTAGCCCCTGCTTGGCACAACTAGAGAAAGCCCACACACAGCTACACAGGCCCTGTGCAGCCAGAAACAAGCGGGAGAAAGAAAATGCTAGTGAAGGATAGAACACACCCACCACACCCCAAATCGAAAAGCTGAACTTTTCATTTGAGAAGAGTGAAGAAAAATGAACAGCCTTATGAAAATGTGGTACGCCATTAAGCACACAAACATTCATAATGGGTATACCAGAGGAGGAGACAAAACAGACAAAACATATTTGAAGAAATAATGTCTGCCCTAAATTTGATGAAAAACAATCTATATGTTCAAGAAGCTCAAGAAAAATACTAGTAAAGCAAATCCAACATATAAACATGATCAACTGGGATTTATTTACCCCAGTAGTGCAAATACAAGGATGGCTTAGCATCAGTGTAATACACTGTCAAAACATCGGTTTTTTTTTTTTTTGCCATGCCATGCAGCATGTGGGAATAATCTTAGTTTCCCAACCAGGGATCAAACCCTTGCCCCCTGCATTAGGAGCATGGAGTCCTAACCACTGGACCACTAGGGAAATCCCAAAATATTGTTTAAAGAAAGTAAAAATGCATTTAATAAATGCAAAGACATCCCATGATCATAGATCAGAAGACTGAATATTGTTAATATAGTAGTATTCCCAAAACTGATCTACACTTTGAATACAGTCCCTATCAAAACCCCACTTGGTATTTTGCAGAAATTGATAAGGTGATCCTGAAAATTCAAATGGAAACAAAAAGTACCATGAATAACCAAAACAATACTGGAAAAGAAGAACAAAATGGGAGGCCTCACATTTCCTGATTGCTAAGCTTACTAATCAAGATAGTGTTGTACTGGCATAAGGATAACCAAAGATCAATGGAATAGAATTGAGAGTCCAGAAATAAACCCAGTTCATTGTGGGTCAATTTGATTTTCAACAAGAATGATAAGATAGTTCAATGGGGAAAGAAAGTGGTGTCGGGACAACTGGATATTCCCATGCAGTAGGGTCTGTGCCGTGCTGAGTCATTTCAGTCGTGTCCAACTATGTGCAACCCTATGGACTATAGCCCTCCAGGTTCCTCTGTCCATGGGATTTTCCAGGAAAGAATACAGAAGTGTTGTATTCCTTTCTCCAGGGGATCTTCCCAACCCACAGATCAAACCCACATTGCTTATGTCTCCTGCATTGGCAGGCTGGTTCTTTACCACGCCACCTGGGAAGCAAAGAGTATAGTTGGACCGTATATCACATCAAATGCAGAGCTTAACTCAAAAGGGATGAGAAACATTAATGTCTAAAACTGTAAAACTCCTAGACAAAACATTGGAATAAATCTTCATGACCTTAAGTTAGTCATTGATTTTGTAGCTCTGATAACAAAAGCACAAACAAAAAAATTCATGAACTTCATCAAAATTAAAAACTTTGTGCTTCAATGAGACCACCAAGAAAGTGAAGAGAAACTTCACAGAATGAGAGAAAATATTTGCAAATCATGTATCTCATGAATGTCTTGTATACAGAATACTTAAACAACACTTATAATCCAATAATAAGGACGATATAATTTTAAAAATGGGCAAAATATCTGAGTAGATATTTCTTCCCAGTAAAGTGTATGAATGGATAATAAGAACATGAAAAAGATGCTCAACATCGTTCATCATTAAGTAAATTCAATCAAAACCATAATGCAATACCACCTCACACCCACTAAAATGACTATAATAAAGACATGACAAGTGAGGATGTGGAGAAATTGAAACTTACACACTGCCAACTGGGCTGTAAGTGGTGTAGCCACTGGGGAATACAATTTGACAGTTCCTCAAGATCTTAAACATAGAGATACTATATGACTGGGTAATTCCACTCTTGGATATATGCTCAAAAGAAATGAAAACATGTCTTCACAAAAACTTGTACACAAATGTTCATAGCAGCATTATTCATAATAGCCTCAAAGTGGAATTAACCCAAATGTCCTGCTGATGAATGAATAAATAAAATATCCCATTACCATATAATGGAATACTGTTTAGCAAAAAGAAAAAAAAGTGAAGAAGTAGTACATATTATAATATGGACAAATCTCAAAAACATTATACAAAGTGAAATAAGTCACAAAGGAGCACATATTGTATGGTTCCATTTATATGAAAGTGTCCACAGTAGGCAAATCAGTAAAGATAGAAAATAGTTAAGTGGTTGTCTGGGGCTGATGGAGATAGGGTGAAGATAATGGGGAGTACTATAGACTGAAGTAGGAAGTCAAGAAACACCTGGAGTAACAGGCAAATTTTGCCTTGGAGTACAGAATGAAGCAGGGCAAAGGCTAATAGAGTTCTGCCAAGAGAACACATTGGTCATAGCAAACACCTTCTTCCAGCAACACAAGAGAAAACTACACATGGACATTACCAGATGGTCAACACCAAAATCAGATTGATTATATTCTTTGCAGCCAAAGATGGAGAAGCTGTATACAGTCAGCAAAAACAAGACCGGGAGCTGACTGTGGCTCAGATCATGAACTCCTTATTGCCAAATTCAGACTGAAATTGAAGAAAGTAGGGAAAACCACTAGGCCATTCAGGTATGACCTAAATCAAATCCCTTATGATTACACAGTGGATGTGACAAATAGATTCAAGGGATTAGATCTGATAGAGTGCCTAATGAACTATGGATGGAGGTTCGTGACATTGTACATGAGACAGGAATCAAGACCATCCCCAAGAAAAATAAATGCAAAAAAGCAAAATGGCTGCCTGAGGAGGCCTTACAAATAGCTGTGAAAAGAAGGGAAGCAGAAAAGGAGAAAAGGAAAGGTATACCCATTTGAATGCCCATTTGAATGCAGAGTTCCAAAGAATAGCAAGGAGAGATAAGAAAACCTTCCTCAGCAATCAATGCAAAGAAATAGAGGAAAACAATAGAATGGGAAAGACTAGAGATCTCTTCAAGAAAATTAGAGATACCAAGGGAACATCTCATGCAAAGATGGGCTCGATAAAGGACAGAAATGGTATGGACCTAACAGAAGCAGAAGATATTAAGAAGAGGTGGCAAGAATACACAGAAGAATTGTACAAAAAAGGTCTTCATGGCCCAGATAATCCCGATGGTATGATCACTCACCTAGAGCCAGATATCATGGAATGTGAAGTCAAGTGGGCCTTAGGAAGCATCACTATGAACAAAGCTAGTGGAGGTGATGGAATCCCATTTGGGCTCTTTCAAATCCTAAAAGGTGATGCTGTTAAAGTGCTGCACTCAATGTGCCAGCAAATTTGGAAAACTCAGCAGTGGCCACAGGACTGGAAAAAATCAGTTTTCATTCCAATCCCAAAGAAAGGCAATGCCAGAGAATGCTCAAACTACCACACAATTGCACTCATCTCACATGCTAGTAAAGTGATGCTTAAAATTCTCCAAGCCAGACTTCAGCAATACGTGAACTGTGAACTTCCAGATGTTCAAGCTGGTTTTAGAAAAGGCAGAGGAACCAGAGATCAAATTGCCAACATCTGCTGGATCATCAAAAAAGCAAGAGAGTTCCAGAAAAACATCTGCTTTATTGACTATGCCAAAGCCTTTGACTGTGTGGATCACAATAAACTGTGGAAAATTCTGAAAGAGATGGGAATACCAGACCACCTGACCTGCCTCTTGAGAAACCTATATGCAGGTCAGGAAGCAACAGTTAGAACTGGACATGGAACAACAGACTGGTTCCAAATAGGAAAAGGAGTACGTCAAGGCTGTATATTGTCACCCTGCTTATTTAA
>SJYT01010806.1:568108-580608 GCA_006410635.1 Cephalophus harveyi | reverse complement strand
TGAGAAACGCTGGGCTGGATGAAGCACAAGCTGGAATCAAGATTGCCACGAGAAATATCAATAACCTGAGATATGGAGATGACACCACCCTTATGACAGAAAGTGAAGAGGAGCTAAAAAGCCTCTTGATGCAAGTGAAAGAGGAGAGTGAAAAAGTTGGCTTAAAGCTCAACATTCAGAAAATGAAGATCATGGCATCTGGTCCCATCACTTCATGGGAAATAGATGTGGAAACAGTGGAAACAGTGTCAGACTTTATTTTTTTGGGCTCCTAAATCACTGCAGATGGTGACTGCAGCCATGAAATTAAAAGATGCTTATTCCTTGGAAGAAAAGTTATGACCAACCTAGATAGCATATTGAAAAGCAGAGACATTACTTTGCCAACTAAGGTCCATCTAGTCAAGGCTATGGTTTTTCCAGTGGTCATGTATGGATGTGAGAGTTGGACTTTGAAGAAAGCTGAGCGCCAAAGAATTGATGCTTTTGAACTGTGGTGTTGGAGAAGACTCTTGAGAGTTCCTTGGACTGAAAGGAGATCCAACCAGTCCATTCTAAAGGAGATCAGTCCTGGGTGTTCTTTGGAAGGGCTGATGTTGAAGCTGAAACTTCAATACTTTGGCCACCCGATGGGAAGAGCTGACTCATTTGAAAAGACCCTGATGCTGGGAAAGACTGAGGACAGGAGGAGAAGGGGATGACAGAGGATGAGATGGTTGGATGGCGTCACTGACTCGATGGACATGGGTTTGGGTGGACTCCGGGAGTTGGTGATGGACAGGGGGGCCCGGCGTGGTGCGGTTCACAGGGTCACAGAGACACGACTGAGTGACTGAACTGAACTGATAGACTGAGTTTGTGTTCCCTTAAAATTTATTTGCTGAATTACCAGTGTGATGATATTTGGAGTGAGGCCTTTGAGGGTGATCAAGTTGTGAGGGTGCACATCTTATGAATAGGATGAATGCCCTTATAAAAGAGACCCCAGAGAGCTTCCTTGCCTTTTTCATCAGGTAAGGTTATAGCAAGAAGATGGCCGTCTACGAGCCAGGAAGCTGGTCCTCACCAAACACACTGCATCTTTCAGTGCCTTGATCTTGGACACCCCAGCCTCCAGAACTATGAGAAATAAGTTTCTTGTTTATATGCTACCCAGTTATAGCAGCCCCAAAGGACAAGACGGGAGGTGACTGCTAATGGATATGAGGTTTTCTTTTTATTTTAATTCTCATTAAAAAAAAAAAACTTTTAATTGGTAGAAAATTGCTTTACAATGCTGTGTTGGTCTCTGCCATATAACAGTGTGAATCAGTCATAATTTTATATATATATATATCCCCTCCCTCTTGAGCCTCCCTCCTTTTCCCCCATCCCACCCTCTAGGTCATCACAGAGGCTGGGACAAATTGAGAAAGTAGCATTGACGTATGTACACTACCACTGTAAAATAGATAGTGGGAAGTTGCTATACAACACAGGGAGCTCAGCCTGGCACTCTATGAGGTTTCTTTTTAAGATGATAAAAGTATTCTGAGCTCTGTAAATATGATAAAAACCACTAAAGTTCTTTAAAAAAAGCTTATAGAACTGTCTTAAGTCCCGTTTTGGAAAAGGATGAGATAAGTAATCTTTGTTGTTGTTGTTGATTCATTTCTTAATTGGGAATGAGTGTCTTCTGACATCATGTTAGATTCTTAACCTTATACCAATATTCTAGGAAAGAAAAAGTTGATCCTGGTAGGTGAGCTCTTGCCCCACATCCTAATCACCCATTATCCTCTCATTCACCATGGTTACGGAAAATCTATAGAAGCAGAGATCTTCCCCCCTCCACGCTTTCTCCTGCTTCCCAAGTCCCCTTCAATTTTTCCTGACTTCTCTAGCTTCCTTTGCCCTTGACTTTATCATCATCACCTCATCTTGATTAAATCCCTACGTGCTGTACTCTCCTGTTCATTTTTCCCCCACTCCCGACCCTCCCCCTCCCCCACATTGAATTACCATTCTTCTCCATTCTTTTTTGATTAAGAAGTTTTCTTCCAGGTTTACTTACTTAAAGCTATGATGACTACTCCAGGGGCTAAACTGAAGTTTTGTTGGTTTTTTTTTGTAATTTTATTTTTACTTTATTTTACTTTACAATACCGTATTGGTTTTGCCATACATTGACATGAATCCACCACGGGTGTATACGAGCTCCCAATCCTGAATCCCCCTCCCACCTCCCACCCACCACCTTCTGAATGAGGATACGGTCAGAGTGAATGATATTTTAAGTAGAAATGGGAAATTTTCACATTTCTATATGCATAATCGTGAAGAAAAATTTATTAACCTATTTAATTTCAGGTGAGAATTGTAAAAATTAAGTTTATTTCAATTACTTAACCTGTTTTCTAAGCTGCTCTGTGTAAGAAAATCTTAGTTGTGTTTAGAATTCCATGTTACTATTGAATTTAGAATAACTTAGCATCTCCCCCTGCTGCACGTTTGCCCCACTACAAGGAATTTGACCTCTGCTAGATCCCTGGGTTGGGAAGGTCCTCTGGAGAAGGGAATGGCAACCCACTCCAGTACTCTTGCCTAGAAAATTCCATGGATGGAGGAGCCTGGTGGGCTACAGTCCATGGGGTCGCAAAGAGTCGGACACGACTGAGCTACTTCACTTTCACTTTCACTAGCCTCTGCTAGTGCAGACCAAGGAAAAATGAGTGTGTTGAGCTGAATGGGGGAGCTAGAGTACAATTCTGATTTCTGCCCTTCTTGACTACAAAGATCCATTTCCCTTCTGTCTGGAAATAAATTGAGCTTCCCTCAACTTGAGGATTCTTATATAGACTTAGAGTCTAGGGGTCAGACAGTAATTGAATCTTGCTGGGTTCTATACCTCTTGAAAAACCCTACCCCTATTAGCCATTTCCTTGTGGCTCAGCTGGTCAAGAATCCACTTGCAATGCAGGAGACCTGGGTTTGATCCCTGAGTTGGGAAGATCCCCTGGAGAAGGGAAAGGCTACCCACTCCAGTATTCTGGCCTGGAGAATTCTGGGGGCTGTATAATCCATGGGGTCGCAAAGAGTCGGATACGACTGAGCAAATTTCACTCAGACATACTGACTAATAGCTACATTAGATCGTTTTACCCTAACCCTCAGATTTTTCCTTGACATTAATAAGGATTCTTTCTTTCCTTAGCATTTTATCATTCTAGTACCAAATACCTTTGACAACTTTTCATATTTTGCATTTTTGTGTTATCAGGTTTATTTAAGAACTCTGCAAGACTAGTTTTGGTAAGATAACTTTTATATTTGATGCTTTTTCTTATTCTGTAAAAATACACATAATATTTACAACCTTAATCATTTTAAATTACACAGTTCAGTGGTAGTAAGTATATTTGCAATGTTGTGCAATCTTCAGCAAGATCTACTTCCAGAACTTTTTATCATCCAAAAAGAAAACCCTACACCCATTAAGCAGTTGCTCCTCACTTCCCCCTCTTCTCGCAGCCCAATATGCTGCATAGTTCATATAAGTAGAATCATACAATATGTGGCCTTTTGTGTCTGGCTTCTTTCACATGCATAATGTGGCAACATGTATCAGAACTTCATTTCTTTTCATGGCTGAATAATATTTCACTGTATGGACACACCACTTTTGTTTATTCATCAGATGATGGACATTTGAGTTGCTTCCACCTTTGGCTATTGTGAATAGTGCTGCAGTGAAAATTCATTTATACAGATTTTTATTTTAACACCCGTGTTTCAGTTTTTGGGGGTGTGTACCTAGGAATGGTATTGCAAAGTTATATGGTAATTACATGTTTAACTTACTGAGGAACTGCCAAACTGTTTTCCAAAGTGTCTGCACCACTTTTCATTCTCATTAGCAATGTATGAGAGCTCCATTTTCTTCCACATCCTTGCTAACACTTGTTATTTCTCATTTTGTAAAAAGTGATCTTACTTTAAAAAAAACTGTTTAATTTGGCTGTGATGGGTCTTTGTTGCTGCAGGGCTTTTCTCTAGCTGTGGGGAGTGGACTTCTCATTGCGGTGGCTTCTCTAGCTGTGGAGCACAGGCTCTAGGGCACGTGGGCTGCAGTAGTTGTGGCATGTGGGCTCAGTAGTTGCATTTCCCAGGCTCTAGAGCACAGGCTTCACATTTGCAGTGCACAGGCTTAGTTGCTCCGTGGCATGGATCCAACCCGTGTCCATCACATTGGCAGGTGGATTTTTTAACCTTTTTAACTTTTTAACACTTTTAACCTTTTTAACTTTGACTATACAGAATTTTGTTGGCAAAATGATGTCTCTGCTTTTTAATACAGTGTCTAGATTTGTCATAGCTTTTCTTACAAGGAGCAAGCATCTTTTAATTCATGGCTACATTCACCATCTGCAGTGATTTTGGAGCCCAAGAAAATAAAATCTGCCACTGTTTCCACTTTTCCTCATCTATTTGCCATGAAGGGATGGGATTGGATGCCATGATTTTACTTTATTCCCACTCCCCACCCCATCCTCCTGGGTTGTCTCAGTGCACCAGCTTTGAGTGCCCTGCTTCATGCATCAAACTTGCACTGGTCATCTGTTTTACACATGGTAATATACATGTTTCAATGCTATTCTCTCATCTGTTTGCCATGAAGTGATGGGACCATATGCATGATCTTAGTTTACTGAATGTTGAGTTTTAAGCCAGCTTTTTCACTCCTCTCTTTGATTCTTCATCAAGAGGCTCTTTAGGTCCTCTTCACTTTCTGCAATTAGAGTGGCATCATCTGCATATTTGAGGTTGTTGATACTTCTCCCAGCAGTCTTGATTCCAGCTTGTGATTCATCCAGCCCAGCATTTCGCATGATGTACTGTGCACAGAAGTTAAATAAGCAGTAGTATCACTTTGCATGCTTGTGCTAAGTTGCTTCAGTCGTGTCCAACTCTGTGTCAGACTATGGACTACAGCCCCCCAGGCTCCTCTGTCCATGAGCTTCACCAGACAAGAGTACTAAAGTGACTGCAGCCCTCCAGACTCCTCTGTCCATGGGATTCTCCAGGCAAGAATACTGGAATGGGTTGTCATGCCCTCCTCCAAGATGTGTATAAGAGACAGGTTTTACACATGGTAATATACATGTTTCAATGCTATTCTCTCATCTGTTTGCCATGAAGTGATGGGACCATATGCATGATCTTAGTTTACTGAATGTTGAGTTTTAAGCCAGCTTTTTCACTCCTCTCTTTGATTCTTCATCAAGAGGCTCTTTAGGTCCTCTTCACTTTCTGCAATTAGAGTGGCATCATCTGCATATTTGAGGTTGTTGATACTTCTCCCAGCAGTCTTGATTCCAGCTTGTGATTCATCCAGCCCAGCATTTCGCATGATGTACTGTGCACAGAAGTTAAATAAGCAGTAGTATCACTTTGCATGCTTGTGCTAAGTTGCTTCAGTCGTGTCCAACTCTGTGTCAGACTATGGACTACAGCCCCCCAGGCTCCTCTGTCCATGAGCTTCACCAGACAAGAGTACTAAAGTGACTGCAGCCCTCCAGACTCCTCTGTCCATGGGATTCTCCAGGCAAGAATACTGGAATGGGTTGTCATGCCCTCCTCCAAGGGGTCTTCCTGACCCAGGGATTGAACCTGTGTCTCTTATGTCTCCTGCATTGGCAAGCGGGTTCTTTACCACTATCACTACCTGGTTAACCAGGGCTAAAAATTATTATTTCTGCAACTGCATCTTCTATCAGCAATTGCCACCCATCAGAGCCAAAAGCAGGAAGCATCTCTCTTTCTCCACCTTCTGATCTCCTGTCACTGCCTCTTATTTGCAGACCTGAACAGCAAGCTAAGTTAGCAAAAGAGCCTGGGAAATGTACAGAGCAAGTCTAGAATGGTAGAGTTGAAGGGCAATGAGTAAATTACTGGCACAGGTCCAGTAAAATAGGAGAAAAATAGATAGTGGGTAATTCTACTTTTTCTATTCAATTCTTAAAAGCTTGCGTATCTAGAAACTTTGAATAAAAACTTGACCTAATGGTATGGTAGTTAAGAGAGTGGACTCTGAGGCTAAATGGCCTAGTTTAGAATCTAGACTCTGCCACACTCTAGGTGAGTGGCTTTTGGCAAGTTGTTTAATCTCTCTGTGTCTCAGTTTCCTTATATGTAAAATAGGGATAATATCACCTTCCTTTTAGGGCTGTTGTAAGAATTATGTGAATTAGTACATGTAAAGCACTTAGAACAGTGCTTAGTATATGATGGTCACTTGATGAATGTTAACCATTATTATTTCTTCCCCCAGTTTACCACCATTAAGTACTATGGAGAAAGCAGTAAGCTTTCATTTTTCCTATATCCTGTTGGTTTTCAAGGAAATATTTTGCTTAACATGATAATAATTGATGAACTCAGAATCCTTACCCAGCAATTTTTCTTTGAAGTGAGAATTTTTAGTCAAGAAGAAGCTGAAGATTTGCAGAGAGGAGTTGTGAGATAGATAAAATGGTTAAATTTGTTCTTGCTAATGGTTGACATTGATATATATTGTCAGAAAAACATATACAGTGAAAGTAAAACTGACAAACCAGTGAATAGCTACTAAGATAAAAAGGAAAGAGAAGCATTGGGAAAGAAATGGGATGAGATGTCAGTAGTCCACTCTTTTAAGTATCTTTCTATTACAAACAGAGAAGGGATTTGCTCCTGGAGACTAAGTGTAGAGATAAAGATGTCTATGGGATCCATGGGCTTCCCTGGTGGCTCAGATGGTAAAGAATCTGTAAGCAATCCAGGAGACCTGGGTTCAGTCTCTGGGTCAGGAAGATCCCCTGGAGAAGGGAATGGCAACCGACTCCAGTATTCTTGCCTGGAAAATTCCATGGACAGAGGAGCCTGGCGGGCTACAGTGCACGGGGTCATGATGAGTTGGACACGAGTGAGCGCCTAACACTGTCTTTTTCTGTTACTCTCATGGTTTATTTCCACAGCACATATACATAGTATAGCAGAGTGGTTTTGGAATCATACAGGCTTGAGTTTGAGTCCCAGATGTATGCCCTTGTGCAAGTTACTATCAATTTGTGTCTCCTTTCTCTTATTTGTAAAATGAAGAAAATAAGACTACCTAATCCATTCACTCATTTAAAAGATATTTGTTGTGTAAATACTATTTGACAGCTTTTCTACTAGATCCATAGGGTTGTGGCATTACTGAAAGATCATAAACATGTATAATATACTCAGCACAATATAAATATTTCATCAATGTGAGTTATTGTTATAAGGTAGAGCCTCAGTGAAAGTTGAATTCCAGGGCTAAGACTTCCAAACCAACATGTCCAAAATCAGTCACAATTCCCTCATGATATGCCTTTTATTTATCCCCTACTCCAGACAAACAAACTCTGGTTTTTTTTCCTGGGTTCCCTTTATCTGTTAACATCTAAGGAGTCATCCAGATTAGACATGTTCATCACATTTGGTTTTTCTCTGTCTCCCCCACATTGAACTGGTCACTAGATAGTGGAACACCAGCTCACACTGGCCCGAGAGAGCTGACTGAGCACACGTCTTCCCAACTTCACATCCAGTGATGTCTAGTGGATAGCTTAAAAGCAGCCATGATAAAGTATTTACACCTTGGAAATCAATGAACACTCTGAATCAGGGCTTTTTCCCCCTTCTCTTTTCTGAGCCAGTTGTTTACCAGCACATGACTGCTTCTTAGTGCATCCAAATCTGCCACGTTCAGTTCCCACTACCACTACCCTAGACATGGCTCTCATTTCTTATCCAGCCCTTTGCCTAAAGCCTCCTCAATGGTCTGCCTATCAAGCTTCAATACTCCCACAGATCTCTCTTTGTAAGTGTGAGCTGGATTGTGTTTCATTTGCTTAGAACACCTCATGGCCTAGAGGAGTAAATCCACCTGCTGAACCTGGCATTCAATGCCCTGCATGTTCTGCCCGACCCTACAGTGGTCCAGTCTCAGGCATCAGTCTCCCTTCACTGATACCTGCCAATGTGTCCCACTCAGCTATTCATTTTCTTTCTTTCTTTAAAAATTTTATTTATGTATTTATTTGACTGCACTGGGTACACAGGATCTTCGATCTTCATTGCAGCATGCAAACACTTAGTTGTGGCATGTGGGATCTAGTTCTCTGACCAGGGGTCGAACCCCAGCCCCCTGCATTGGGAGTGTGGAGTGTTAGCCACTGGACCACCAGGGAAGTCCCTATCCACTTTCTTGAATCCACCATGCATTTATAAAGCCCTGGACCTTTGCTCATGTTGCTCTCAGCCTGGAATGCCCTTCCCTGCCTGGTGACCGGTTTAAGTATCAGTCTCTGTTGGAAGTCTCACAGACTCTTTCCCCTTGCAGTCAAAGTTAATTTCTTAGTGACTGTGCTATCAGGCTGAGCTTCCCCGAGGGGAGGAAGCAGTGATGAAAGGTATAGTAATAGCAGTAGCAGCATGCTTTCAATAAGCAGAGATCTTTTGGGTAGCTTGGCCCTTGCTAGGTTTGAACATAAAAAAGGACTATACACAGCATGGGTGCTAAACGTGGCTCATCTCTGTGGGGGTCAGGAAATATACCCAGAGATTCATGTGGCTGGGAGGGGCTATCTCTGCTTTCAGCAGAACTGCACCTAAGCCACCTTAGACCAGCAAAGCAGAACTTTTTGAGAATGTCTTGTAGAAGAGAAAAAATAATCCTAACAAACTGCTCGCCTTGTCTAGTACCTCCCTCTCACTGTGAGCTTTGTTACCCTAAGTGGGAGGTGCAAGGAACTGGGACACAGGAATCCAGAGAGTGTACCAGTGCATGGGTTGGTAGCTCATTGGAGCTTCAGGTTCATTCTGCTCAGTCTGCCATTGCCCTGATTTCCTCACAATTAGATTGTTCACAAATGGTTGTTCACCTGCCCACTGTTCCTGAGGTTCAGCCCATCAGGAGTGAAAAACAAAAACGGGGCCTTCAAATGGCAAAGGAACTTGAGAGAAAACAGCAGAGTTGGTACTGGAATACCCAGTGATATTAACGCACTGTGTGAATGCCCTTGAGTCTCTCCAGCCCTTCCCTGGGAAAACCAGAGACATTTCACTGGGTTGGTTGTTGTTTAAAGACTATGGAATGCAAGTCCAGTGAGAGAGTGGTGCAGCAGAGAACATAAACATAGAATTTTATACAGTTCTGGCAGCAATCCTATAACAAACAGAAGTGCCCACACATGATTTTTTGTCACTTTGTGAATTGAGTTCAAGAGGTTCTGACTCTAAGCACTGTATGTAAAATAAAAGCAGTTAGTGCAGCTGTTACTATTGTACTCTCCAATCTGGAATTAAGTTACAGGCAGAAAATATAGACTATTTTTCCCCAGTTCAGTTTAATCACTGTTTGGAAGCAGGAAGCTCATTTGTTGCTTCTTTGGGGTCCCTTGCAATGCTCAGCACTCCTCTTGAGAGTCCCATGGACAGTAAGGAGATCAAACCAGTTAATCCTAAAGGAAATCAACCACGACTGTTCATTGGAAGGACTGATGCTGAAGCTGAAGCTCCAATACTTTAACCACCTGATGCAAAGAGCCGACTCATTGCAAAAGACTTTCATGTTGCCAAAGATTGAAGGCAAAAGGAGAAGGGAGCAGCAGAGGATGAGATGGTTAGATAGCATCACTGACTCAATGGACAAGAGTTTGAACAAATTCTGGGAGATAGGGAAGGACAGGGAAGCCTGGTGTGCTGCAGTCCATGGAATCTCAGAGTCAAACATGACTTAGTGACTAAACAACAAGCGCACTCTAGCGCCCATGCTCCATAACAACCTCTCATTAGCTCATCAACTGGATCTTCTCTTCTGCATATTTGTCTTCTCTCGGGGTCAGTTGGGGCACCCCAACTCACAGGACTAATTCCAGGAAAAGTGCTGTTGGGAGGAAGTTAAAATAACATTAGGTTCCAGACTTTGCACCTAACAATCACCTCCCTAAATTTTCATTGTCCTCTGTCGTGTGATGGAAAATGGGACTGGGAGGGGCTCAGTTGTGTTAGCAGGAATCATTTACCCTAGAACAGAATGTATTGATATGCAATAATTTCCTCATTGGTGCTTATCTTCTCGTGAAACTTCTGTAGTCCAGCAAGTGGTTCCTACTTCCTCCAATCATGGCATTTTCCTACCACTCTTCTCAGCACATTGACTCTTCCCCAGAACAGTTCTAGCAATGGGCCCGTGAAACCGGCTTAAGGTCTGTCAAATTTTACTCCCATCCATGGCTCCCTGACAGGTTTGCTCTGATTCTGTGTGAATAGCAATATTAAATAGTATTTATTGAAAATTTCTTACAGACCAGGCAATGCACTAGCCACTTCAGATATGGATCTCATATGGATATGTCCTCATGTCTACGCTTATGGCATGAGTAATTTTATTATTTTCATTTTATCAAGAGAGAAACTAAAGTCAGTAAGCAGGCATTAGATCAGGATTTGAGCACAGGCAGTTGACCTTCAGAACCTGTGCTGATGACCCCTATGTTATGACCACTCTGAAGTATTCAAATTAGTAAGTACTCAATAAATATTTGAATAAATAGAGCAATGATGAGAGGTCTTTATTTTCCAAAGGGCTTCCTCCAAGACCTCCCTCAAGCAGGGTCACATGTTTTTACAACACCCTGACCCATTGCTCTGAGCGGGGTTTAGACAGATGGTTGAGGGCGATTAGGTTGTGCTTGACTTTTTTGAGCACAATTGGGTCCCACTTCAGAAAAGTAGAGAGCAGTTCAAAAGTGAAATTGTCTTCTCTGGTCTGTGAATATGAATTAGCTGTGCTCAGGCAGCCGGCTTACTCTTAACTACTCTCAGGAGAAAGAGAAAGTCTTTCTTAAGAGACTTTCTCTTAAGAAAGTCTTTCTCTTAAAGTCTCAAGACCTGGGGAATAGGTATCCCAAACCCACAACCTCAATAGCTGCAGTTTTCTCATGGGTAGAGGTGGGCATAAAACAGGGAGGACACAGAACATCAGTCTGATAACATGGTTTCTTTTAAATTATTGGGTCACAATCTTCATATGCCTCAGCCTCTCCCTGATGAAATGGGAGCAGTCTCTTGGGCTTGCTTTCTATTTCCAAAGCAAAATTCAGAATCAAAGTGCTTCTAAGACTGCAAGGCTCTCTGAAGGCTTAGCTGATTGCAAGCATTATCTCCGAAGTTAGGGTGTACTGATGCAAACAGGTATAATGGGAACAATTCAGGTAAAATGGTAGATTGGGGAGAGGGCAATGCACTGCTGGAATAGGATTTGTTTGTTGTTGCTGAGAAGGTTGCAATGGGACATTATCATTTATAACACACTTTAGAATTACAAAGCACTTTACAAGCATTCTTCAGTGCAGTCCTACAAATTGATATAAGACTGAAAATAATGACGGCAAATCTGAAAGAGCCAGCCAGTCGGTAATAAGTATGATTGGTAATTGAAATGAGATAATGACAAACATACCTCTCAGGCGCAGTACAGTATATCTCTAAAAGCCTTGTTCCCTTCCTTTGTTTCCAAGAAGACTCTGGATTCACACCGTGACTGGGTAGGAGTGGAGAGTTAGGCTTCTCTGGTGATTTTGGGGTTGCTTAGCATTGTATTTTGAGAGAACTGCATCTGGTTTGCTCTGATACCCCTCTGTGCTTCCATTGCCTTATTATAACACTTCCCTCATTGTACTTTGTTTTATAGTTGGTTGAGTGGGAGACTGACTCCTCTATTAAACAGGAAGTGTGGTTTAGTCATCTTTGTGTCTTAGTTTGGTGTTGGAAATGTTTTACCTGGCAGGCCCTTGCTTATGTGCCCTCCAACCCCAGAAACCAAATCAATTCTAGTTGATCTCAGTCCTGGATGCTCTAAAAATGAGCAGATCAAGCATATGCTTAGGAAACCAGCTAAATAGAAGCACTAAAGGTTTTTTTTTTTAGAACTGGATATTTGATAATTCAAAAAAGGATTGACACAATGAAATGTAGCTTCATACTCTCTAGGATGCTGCTGCTGCTGCTTAATTGCTTCAGTCATGTCTGACTCTGTGCAGCCCTATGGACTGCAGCCTGCCAGACATCTCTGTCCATGGGATTCTCTAGGCGGGAGTATTAGAGTGTTGCCATGCTCTCCTCCAGGGAACCTTCCCAACCCAGGGATTAAACCCGGGTCTCCTGCATTGCAGCCAGATTCTTTACCACTGAGCCTCTAGGGAATCCCACTCTCTAGGATCAGTCAGTTCAGTTCAGTTGCTCAGTCATGTCTGACTCTTTGCGACCCCATGAATCGCAGCACACCAGGCCTCCCTGTCCATCACCATCTCCCAGAGTTCACTCAGACTCACGTCCATCGAGTCAGTGATGCCATCCAGCCATCTCATCCTCTGTCGTCCCCTTCTCCTCCTGCCCCCAATCCCTCCCAGCATCAGAGTCTTTTCCAATGAGTCAACTCTTCACAT
>SJYT01010806.1:554319-568073 GCA_006410635.1 Cephalophus harveyi | reverse complement strand
TTAGTGATCACATCATCATGATTATCTGGGTCGTGAAGATCTTTTTTGTACAGTTCTTCTGTGTATTCTTGCCACCTCTTCTTAATATCTTCTGCTTCTGTTAGGTCCATACCATTTCTGTCCTTTATTGAGCCCATCCTTGCATGAAATGTTCCCTTGGTATCTCTAATTTTCTTGAAGAGATCTCTAGTCTTTCCCATTCTGTTGTTTTCCTCTATTTCTTTGCATTGATCGCTGAAGAAGGCTTTCTTATCTCTCCTTGCTATTCTTTGGAATTCTGCATTAAGATGCTTGTATCTTTCCTTTTCTCCTTTGCTTTTCGCTTCTCTTCTTTTCACAGCTATTTGTAAGGCCTCCCCAGACAGCCATTTTGCTTTTTTGCCTTTCTTTTCCATGGGGATGGTCTTGATCCCTGTGTCCTGTACAGTGTCACAAACCTCATTCCATAGTTCATTAGGCACTCTATCTATCAGATCTAGGCCCTTAAATCTATTTCTCACTTCCACTGTAGGGGATAAAGTGATGAAAATATTCTATAATTGATCATAGTGGTCATTGCACAACTTTGAATATACTCAATGCCATTGAAGTGTATACTTTTGAAGTATGAATTGTATGGCAATATAAAAGAATTGCAGTGTAAATTATGGGAAATATCAGATTTTGTTGAACCATCTTATGCCTGCTTTATAGGTTAATATTATTTTCATCTTGAATTATATATTGGCATATAGGATTTTGGGGGCTTCCCAGGTGGCGCTAGTGGTAAAGAACTCTCCTGCCAATGCAGGAGACAAGAGATGCGGATTTGATCTCTGGGGTGGGAAGATCCCCTGAAGAAGGACAAGGCAACCCACTCCAGTATTCTTGCCTGAGAATCCCATGGACACCGGGACCTGGCAGACTACAGTCCATAGGGTCTTAAAGAGTTGGACACAACTGAAGTGACTTAGCACAACACGGCATATAGGATTTGTAATGTTACCTCTTTGGTGCTTGAGGTTTCTAAATGTCTTCATCTGGACTCTTTAGACTCTAGCTGTCCATCATACATCATACTGAAGCTTCCTCTCTGCCTTCCTCTTTGATATAATTTGCTCTGTATTCCATACCTGTCTGGTGATCAGAATGAAAGTGATAAACTACTGATTATAATGTATCATGACTGAAGATAGCACTTACATTTTGACAGATGCCTTAACCTGAAAGAAGAGAGTAGTAGGGAATTGCAGGTCTCATGACAGGGCCAGCAGGGGAAATCATTTTGATTAGTGATAGCGTTTCAGTCTTCCTCAAGTCATATCAAGTAGATAGCCACCGACTTTATTCACCCTTATAGGACTGCATTTAAGATCAGGTCTAAAGAGGGCCCCATGCAGTGGCTGTGAGTTGTTGGTTATTGGCCAGAAAACACTGTGTAAGCCATCCTTTTAACACTGACAGAGTCTCACTTTGAGTGAACGCTTAGTTGCTCAGTCGTGTCTGACTCTTTGCAACCCCATGGACTATAGCCCTCCTGGCCCCTCTGTCAATGGGATTCTCCAGGCAAGAATACTGGAGGGATTTGTCGTTTCCTCCTCCACGGGCTCTTCCAGACCCAGGGATTGAACCCAGGTCTCCCATATTGCAGGCAGGCAGATTCTTTACCATCTGAGCTACCATTGTGTTGTATATCGTAGCCTAGAATTGCATACGTGAAAGTGGTTAGTGTGTGTGTGTATACCTAGCCTTCTCAGCTGGAAAGAGGATGAAAATGTTGATAATGTGAAGGATGATAAATTATCTGATGTGCCTTGTTGGCATGTCTACTTAAAGCATATAGTATCTGATCTATTATGGAGACAAGGAGCTAATTACATATCTGGCTCTGCTTCTTTAGCTGCTATAATCTACTCCGAGTCTTTATGTCTTTTGCAGATAGGAGAACCACCAGGACCTTGAAGCAATGAAAATAATAATGTCTTATACTTGAGCAGCATTTTATAATTTCAGTATATTCAATATATACTGATATCCATTATTCTGTTTGATTCTCAACCTAATCAAGTGAACAGAGCAGATATTATCCTCTTTCTGGTGAAGGGGAAAAAACCCAAGGTTCAAAAAGGTTAACAGCAATTTGGTAGCAAAATTGTACTAGAACCTTTGTCTTCTGACCCCTAATTCTGTGTTCTTTCCACTATACCACCTTAACTGTAGCTTGAATGGTTTTGGTCTAAATGGAATACATTTAAGAACATAAATAGAACATAATATTTGGTTATATAACATCCCAGCTGCTGGGTCTGGTGTAGCAGAAGCTTGAAAAGCAGCAGAAGAGGGTGGGAGGTAGCCAAGTGTCTAAGATGAGTTCTACATTTTGAGATGTTCAGCAGAAAGAGCAGAGGGTGCCAAGACTATTGACTGGGACAACACTGATTCTTCAACCCTTCTCTGTTGTGGTTTCACCTTATTCTTTACCAACTTCAGTGACAAAGCCCAGCCTTTTCAGCACTGTGTCCCTACATTTCAAATGTGTTCCTCTAACATAGCTCCCAATTTTCTGCTCCCTTGTCTATGTTATACACACTTGGTGAAACTCCCTCCCTCCTACTGTCTGACTCATTCTCACAATCCCAACTTCTTCTGAGATATTTCACCTCCATCTCTCTACTTAACCCTTTCAGTTTTGCTGCATGAAATTCCCATTCATTGGAAGCAATTTCTGCTAGGTAAATAAAATAATATGGCAAAAAAACACTGCAAATTCTTTATTTTAAAATTTTTATTGAAGTATAGTTGATTTATAATGTTTCAGGTATACAGAAAAGTATACCTTCTGCAAAAGTATATCTTTTGCAAATTCTTTTCCATTGTAGGTTATTACAGGATATTGAATGTAGTTCCCTGTGCTATACAATAAGTCCTTACTGGTTATCTATTCTCTGTATAGTAGTGTGTATCTTAACATCCCAAATTCCCAATTTATCTCTCTTCCCTTTCCCCTTTGGTAAAAAAGTTTATTATTATTATTATCCTCTGCATTTTCTTTTAAGATTTATTTATCTACTCATTTATTTTTATTGTTTTTTTAGGTTTTTTCTTTTTTTAATTTAAATTTATTTCTTTTAGTTGGAGGCTAATTACTTTACAATATTGTATTTGTCTGCACTGGGTGTTTGCTGCTGTGTGTGAGCTTTCTCTAGTTGCGGCTCAGCTCTAGAGCACTGGCTTGGTAGCTGTGACGCATGGACTTAGTTGCCCTGTGGCATGTGGGATCTTCCAGATCAGGGATTGAACCTGTGTCTCCTGCATTTGCAGGGGAAAGTATCAGAAGCAAGGAAAAGACTGAAATGAAAACCACGGGCCACCAGGGCAGCCCTCCTCTGCATTTTCTTAGTGAGACTTTTTACTTCACAGCCTTACCTGAAACCTAGTAATTCTTTACCCTGATGATGTTTCTTCCCTTCAGACTTTCTCTACCTTGTTGATAAGACAGTCTTGACCTGGTTGTGTGCAGTGGTTTCCTGTAGAGTGAATTGGAGGGCTCTCTCTAATGGGGAAACATTCTTCCCATTTCCTAGCCCACAGTATCAGAAGCAAGGAAAAGACTGAAATGAAAACCAGAGGAAAAAAAAATTCATGAAGTTCCTAGAGAAGATAGAGAATTATGTGAGGTCATGAGCAGAGGTACTGACCTTGGTGAGGAAAAAGTGAAGGGTGGTCCTTTGTCAGAAGATAGTGGGAGGGGAAGAAGATGGGATGAAATTCTGAAGTAGAGAGGACTTTTACAGGGATATCTTTCACCACTCAGCCAAACAAAAATGGTGGTTATTTGCTGAGGTAGGTGAGCTTGGGTTGGGTGTTGGAGAAGAGTACAAACAATTTCAAGTAGTACTTTTGGTAAACATGGTTGGGGGCCAATAATAAGGTTGTGGAATGGCAATGGGAGGGACCTACACCACCTCTCCCCCACCTACCATATTCACAGTTTATTTCTCTTTTAGCAACTCAGCAAGTAGTAAAGCTAGGACAAAATGATAAAAGGCAAGGATAATATGAGGCAGATCCATTAGGGATGGGGGCACTGTTCCGTCCTCACTACCAACTGCTCTGTTTTCAGGTCCTCATCAGATGAGTACTACAACTGCCTCCTGCCAAGTATTCAAGCTTCCAGCATTCCTCCCCTCCCATTCATCCTTCATTGCAGTCAACTGTATTTCTGTTTAATTAGTTGTTTCACCCATTAGGCTGTGAGCAACCTGAAGGTAGTTTCCAAATTTTCTCTGTGCTCCTGAGTTCTAGCACAGACCTAGTATGCAGCAAGCACTCAATAATTGTTCTTCACAAATGTTGGCAAGTATATGGAGAAAAGGGAATCTTAAGACATTGTTGGTGGGATTCTAAATTGATGCAACCACTATGGAGAACAGCATGGAGGGTCCTCAAAAGCCTAAAACTAGAACTACAATATGATCCAGCAATCCACTCCTATGTATATAACCAAAAGGAAAAAAAACAAACACTAATCAGAACATACACCCTTATGTTCATAGCAGCAGTATTTATAATAATCAAGATATGGAAGCAACCTAAGTGCTTATGAACAGATGAATGGATAAAGAAGGTGTATATACAATGGAATATTACTCAGTTGTAAAAAGAGTGAGATTTTGCCTTTTGCAGAAACATGAATTGACCTGGAGGGTATTGTACTAAGTAAAATAGGTCAGATGGAGAAAGGCAAATACTGTATGATGTCACTTATATGTTGAATCTAAAATATACAACAAACTAGTGAATATAGCAAATCAGATATAGATTCACAACTATAAAGAAGAAACTAGGATTTATCAGTGAGGAAGTAGGAGGAGTAAGAGGGGGTAGAGGATTAGGAGACACAACCCACTACATATATAATAAATAAGCAACAAGGATATATTTTCCAGCACAAGGAAATATAGCTATTATTTTGTAATAACTCTAAATGGAGTATAATCTATGAAAGAAATTGAGTTGCTATGTTGTACACATGAAACTAATATTGTAAATCAGCTATACTTCAATGTAAAAACTTGTCTTTTCCATGGAAGCCATTAGAATGATAGTAATACTTCTAAAACATAAATCTGACCATGACACTTCACTACTTGGAAAAACACAAAAACACAGATGACCCTGGAGCCTTCATGTGTGCTTGCAAAGCTTCATCTGCCACTCCCTGCTGCTTCCCACCAGCAACCCCATCCTAGCTTAGTGCTCTAGTGCTTACAATCCCTTAGCAAGCAATGCCATGTCAGCTTTGTAACTTTGCACATGTTTTAGCTCTGCCTGAAATGCCCCACCTATCCTTGTCCACTGAGCAAAGTCCTGCTCAGTGATACTAGGATGGGTCTCAGACATCCTCCTACAGGTTACCAGGGTGGAGCTACAATCAAAGCTTGTGGCCTGACGTCCTTTGATCTTTCTTTGTCCTCCTCAGAAAAATAGTTGAAGCTAGCCTGTGTGCTTGCTTTGGTTAGTCCAAATGTCGCCTGGGTGAAAACGAGTGTCCCTGGGATTTAAATGGGCTTCCCCGGTGGCTCAGGGGTAAAGCATTCACCTGCAATGCAGGAGACTCAAGTTCGACCCCTGGGTCAGGAAGATCCCCTGGAGATGGGTATGGCAACCCACTCCAGTATTCTTGCCTTGGATATCCCATGGACAGAGGAGCCTGGTGGGCTCCAGCCCATGGGGTCACAAAGAGTTGGATGTGACTGAGCAACTGAGCATGCATGGGATTTAAATGTCAGAGTGAAATTTTCTCTCAAATTGCAATGTTCAAGCAAAGATGTTACCTCTCCTGAGAGACAACTATAGAGACTATCTCAACACCCTTCAGGAAACAAAAATCAAACAGTCCTCCTCCAAATACCCCCAAAATACCACAGTAAAGAGTGCACCTTGGGTAGCCTATGAGATGGCACCCACTGAAAAACCACAGGAGCTAAACAGGAAATATAAATGACTAGAGTACAGTGGGCCGTGTGGGAACTGTAGCAAACTGGAGCTATCCACCTCATCTCAAGGTCACTTGTCTTTTCCCTTTCATACTCCATTCATAGTTTTAATCAAAATTTGTGTGGAGTCTGCTCACTTGGGACTTTGTATTTTTGACCTCTAAAGGGAAGGTAGACATTTTGAGTAGAGAAAATAGCTTGAGAAAGGCAGAAAAGATTAGAAAAACTATCCGGGGACTTTGTCCTGGTCACAGTTGTCTCAATGACCTACCTAGGTTTGACATCTGATCAGGCCACTAGAACATAGATTCAGGCAGTATAGCATCACGGTTAAAAATGCGGGCATTGCCCAGAGAGATCGAGTGTAAGTCTTAGCTCCATAATGCATGGCTGTGCGACCTTGGGCAAGTCACGCAACCTCACCATGTTATAGAGCTTTATCTATAAAGTGGGGTGAACAATAGAACCTATTTTTAATCTACTATGTGGATGAAATGAGCTAATAACGTATGCAAAGCACTTTGAACAGTGCCTAGCCTGAAGTAAATTCTCAATAATGTTATCCATTATTATAATCTAATAATTAAATCTTAATTGTTGGTCGCTGATAATACGTTAATGTTTTTTGTCTCATGGTAATATCCTCATTTTTCACAGGAGGTCTGAGTGCCTGAAGTAAAGGAACAATGATTCCATGATGATTGGGTCAGTGGGAAGGAGATCTAGGGAAAGATTTTGTTGTATCCTGTGAAAGAAACTCTATGGGTTTATTTTCCTGGAGACTGGTACTGTCTTTTTGTATCTGCTGCCTGAATGTTTTCTGTAGAGATAGAAAAATGAAGAAGGATTCTGAGTGCTTACGGTGGTTTGGGCAGTTCCAAGTGCAGTCAAGGTGGGGAACAAGTATCCCATCCGGTTCACTCCCCTTCCTCCTTCCAGATCTAGGCTCGGCTTTGGATTGACCCATCAGCCTACTGGTGCCAGGGGTGGGATTGGAGTTAGCTTGCATGCGTTTGGTGTGTGCTCTGCACTGTGCCAACCCAGTTTCTCAGAGTGTTTCTCTAACCTTTCTTCTAGCCAACTCTCCCTATCCCCAAGTCATTCCAAGTCAGGTGTAAAGGGCTCCTGGGGCCCTGGGTCAGGATGGTGCTGAGAAAACCTGCATGCTGGCAGGGCTAAGACTGGGGCCAGGCAGGGCAAGGCTGGGGAGCTCAGAAATGCTCTGTTGCGGTGTGTAGGTTGAGAAGCCGGGATGTGCTTCCAAAAACCCTTCAGAAATCAAAGGCCTTTTCTGCGCTGGCATGGGGGCCTGGCTGCTGCTGTTTTGGCCAGGCAGGAGGGGTCACTCACTCAGCTCTGAAAGCCTTGTTTGGTGGAGGGAGCAGTTGGTTCCAATTTTGTTTGTTTGTTTGTTTTAAAGTGATCTGGCCTTATGGCTAATCTTTCATTGACACCAGCAGCTTAAGTTTTTAACATTTTATCTCAAAAGAAAACACACACATGTGCTAGTTATTTCCTATCTGAAAGTTTTCTCTAACAATCATAATAATGGTATTAATTCTCAGTCTTTGCAGAAACTTTGTCAACACTAGTGCCAAGTCCTTTGAGCCAGGAAGTGCATTCTCTTCTAAATTGCAGTGCCATCAGAGCTTATAAAGTTCTTAGAGGCAAATAAGTGCAATTAAGCAACCCACCCCCAAACCAATCTGTTTCTCCCTGTCATACCCACCCTGTTCTCAGAAACGAAGAGAGGAAAGAAGAATGCTTCTCTTATTCTTTGCCCTGGTCTGGAGCTACGGGGGCTTTAAGTATGAGTGTGTTTGTGTAAGAGGATTTGGGTGGGGGCCTTCTGACTGCCATTGATCCATCCATCCACCCTATTTACTCATTCAATAAATCTTTATTGAGTTAGTGACTGTGCTCTGGGCACCCGATAAAGGGACATAATTGTCTCCATCTCTTCAGTTGTTTCTCCCATGTCTGGCAGTGTGTTTGGCATTCATACCCTCTTCTCTTAAACAGAGGTGACAGCTAAAAGAGTAAAGCCTAGCATGGACAGAAGGAAGGAGAGTGACTGGGGTAGTGGCTGAGTGGAGGCACGAAGGAGCTGTTTTCTCAAATCGTTCAGGGTGCATTTTGCTCTCCTCATAGGCAAGGATTTCTCCACCTTTAGATCTAAGAGGAGGTGAGGGTGGAACTTAACGGGTGACTGTCAGACTGCCCTGGGCCTGAGACTCTACCTTGGGCACCAGTGACAATTCTAGAGCAGAGTGTTTCAACCTCCAACACAGAAACTGAATCTTGGACTGGCTACCAAGGGATCATGCCAGCTGCTGGCTCTGAAGTTGGCTTTGGCTCTGAGCTCAATCTGTGGAAGTTGGGGCCCAGGCTCCTGGCTCAGCAGCTTGTATTGATCTCCCAGCCTCTTTTGTCTCCTCCTCCCCAGTGGAAGCCTCTCCCCCTCTGCCTCTCAGCCTCTTCCGCTTTCCTCTTCAGCTTCTAATGAACTGAAATCTCCGAGAGCCGCCAAGGCTCGGGTAGTTTCACAGAACTGTCCTTGCTCTTCCTGCATCTGCCCGGTCAAGGGTATCTTTGCCTGAGGTCGGATAGATGCTATTAGTGCCAATGATATGATTGCATAGCAACACAGAGCGGCTCCGAAAGAGGGGAGGAGGGGCAGAAGGAGGACAGGGAGGTGGGAGAGACGGAGGGAGAGTGTGCATACAGCAGCTGTCGGCATTCCTGTCTCAGGGACTTCTTTGCTGATTCACAGAAGCAGCCCAGCTCCAGCCACCCAGCTCCCAGTTGCCGCCTGATCCTCAGACCTGCCGGAATCAGAAGGTAGGCCACAGAGAAATGATTTCTGAGCCTCGCCCTTTTTCAGCCCACAGGGGGAATGACTGAAGGGGGAAGCTCCAGGGGTACTCTGTGTGTGTGTGTGTGTCTGTGTGTGTGTCTGTGTCTGTGTGTGTATATGCACCTGCCTGCCAGCCATCTGCTTGTGCCTTTGGGGGAAGACTTACATTAAAAAATGCCCACAATGAAGTAGCTACTGCTTGGATTCATAGAAAGAAAAAAAAATGCCCAGGAATAGAAACTCAAGCCAATTTGAGCAAGTAGGGTCTAAAAATGAATAAGAGGAAGGTCCACAGTTTGCTGCTTTGAAAGGAGAGGGGTATTTATTTATTAACTCGTTTGTTTATTTATTTATGTCTGTTCTCAATGACAGGCTTTTTGTCCATGGATGGATCTCCTGGTGGGAGGGAAGGGAAGGGGTGTAGAAAGCATTGGCTGAAAAGGGAGGACAGAGGAAACATGGGACCTCAGAGCAGGTCCCCTGAACAACTGATTGTCTGGCCAGCAGACAGGACACAGGAGCGCTTCCTTGGAGCAAACTGGGCTCTGACCTAGGAGGCTGGGGTTGAAGGCACATCCTAATCTCTGCATTTACTTCCTGGCTCAGTCCAGCTTCCCCTCTTGCGGTTTTCCTCCTGGCTGCTCCCCTTGATTTCCTTTCTACCCCCTTGTAACCAGGAGGCACCTCTCCACTCTTGAGAGTGGAGCTTGGAGAGCTTTGAAACCAGGCTCACCTCTCCTGGAATCGAACACCCTGTTCCTTCTGATCTCCTTAGCTTTCCCCAGCTTCAGGCCCTGTGCCCCAGCCTGGTAAGTGGCCCTGAGACTGTGTGGGTTAAGACTTGCTTGCTTTTTTTTGGTAGGAAGAGTCAGGCCTCAGAGGGATTGGGTCCCAGGCGGTAGACGGGGCTGGGTCAGGCTGGAGTGGAGCGAGGTAGAGAGAGAGGAAGGGTAGCTCCCACAGCCTGGAAAAGAACATACTTTTCTCTTATGTTTTCTTTTTGATTGTTCAAAAGAAAAAAAGCCTTTTAAAAAAAACCTCTCTGTCTCGTCCACCTTAGCGCCTGACTTTTCCAAATGGAATCCTTGTTTCTAGATTAGAGGCCCTCAGGTAAATCACCTTTTTTTTTTTTTTTTTTTTACATATTTCCATCCAATTTTTATTTTATTTTATTTATTTATTTTTAATTTTTATTTTTACTTTATTTTACTTTACAATACTGTATTGGTTTTGCCATACATTGACACCTTTTAAAAGGCCCAGTGGGGGCCACAAACCTCAGGAGACTTCCTCTCTGGGCTTAGGATGGGGAGATGGTTCCAGAAAACCCTGGGACCATCCAAGGAACCCTCACCCCAAAAGGCAGTGCTGCCAGTGGAAATGATAAGTGTCCTGTCCCTGAAAGAAGAAAAGAGCCCCTCTTTTCCTGGGTGGGCTGGACTCGACTCTGCAGTTCTGCCTCCTGTAAACCAGTGCCGCACAATGAGGGCACTTGGACAGGGCTCCTCTTCCCACGAGACTTGTCCCCCAGGCATTCAGCCTGAACTCTGGGTCCGAGCACACTTCCGCTCTACTGTCACCCAAAGGTGGGAGCACGGCTCGAAGCAGCGAAGTTAGCAAAGGTCCAAGAGCCAGGCACAGAGGGGACATTCAGGAAGCACTTCTAACCACAGACGTGCAAAAGTTTCTGATGTGAAATCTGCTACAGTGTCAGAGAGGATTTGTTGTTCAGTCTCTCAGTCATGTCTGATTCTCTGCGACCCCATGGACTGCAGCACACCAGGCTTCCCTGTCCTTCACTATCTTCCAGAGTTTGCTCAAACTCATGTCCACTGAGTGGGTGATGCCATTCAACCATCTCATCATCTGTCATCCCCTTCTCCTCCTGCAAAGGAAGAATGGAATGGCAAACCACTTCAGCATTCTTGCCTTGAGAGCCGCATGAACAGTCAGAGAGGTTAGGCTCTCACTAATGAAGCCTGAGAAGACAGCCTTCTACACTGGTCAGGGACATTCACAGGAAACCCATTCTGGAAGTTAAACTAGGAAACTACATTCCTGTCTTAGGAAAGATTCTTCTACACACACATCAGCGACTGAAAGAGCAAGTGAGATAAATCCTTCTAGGATGACATTTACCAAACCACCGATGTTCCACAGAACACTGTTTGCAGAGAATGTTAATAGATTCTGTTTTAAAATAAGGAGTGGTGCGGGGAGGGGGGGTGTATTCTATGGCCCAATCTTTTTCTTTTTTTGAAAATGCTTCATAACTGAATTCTCCTTTTGGAGAGTCATCATGTATGTAAGTGTATTAAAGGCTCTGAGAAGTTCTGCTGTAAAGAAGTCTGTTTAATTCTGTTCAACCCAGTGAAATCCACATGGATTTGATCAGGGACCTCTTTTCTCCATGGAAAAATTTTTGTATCTTGCACACACAGTGTTAGGAATTGCTGCTCAAAAAAAAAAAAAAAAAAAATCCTGGAATAAATTGACATATGGGAAAAAACTTGTAAAATAATCTAATCCAGCACCACATTTTGAAGGGTGAAAATTTGAGAGGTTTAATGACATTGTTCTTTATGAGTATCTGAGAGAGTGGAACCCATATATCCTGATTCTCAGTCTTTTATGCCCAATTTCTGTCCGTTAGCAGGTTCCCTGGGCTTCCCTGGTAGCTCAGTGGTAAAGCATCCGTCTGCAATGCAGGAGACTCGTGTTCAATCCCTGGGTCAGAAAGATCCCCTGGAGAAGGGCACGGCAACCCACTCCAGTATTCTTGCCTGGGAAATCCCATGGACAGAGGAGCCTGGTGGGTTACAGTCCATGGGGGTCGCAAAGAGTCGGACACGACTGAGTGACTGAGCACACAGGCAGCAGTTTCCGTTCTGTGAAAATCATCCCAGGGAAAAGAAGCGGGTTGAAGGAATGATCCTGTCATTTTTAGTGAGACATTTGTACCTTACAGATTTCTTTTGTTATTTTGTTGTATCTGAAAATTCTGAATTTCCCTTTCAGCATGTGATTTGTTTCATTTTTTAAAACAATGTGCTAGAAAATTTGGGGGCATTCAAAGAGATGTAAAGAATAACGAAAATCAGGATATTCACCACCTAGCTTAAGAAAAGGGACAAGGCGATAGCACCCCACTCCAGTACTCTTGCCTGGAAAATCCCATGGATGGAGGAGCCTGGTGGGCTGCGGTCCATGGGGTCGCGAAGAGTCGGACACGACTGAGCGACTTCACTTTCACTTTTCACTTTCATGCATTGGAGAAGGAAATGGCAACCCACTCCAGTGTTCTTGCCTGGAGAATCCCAGGGATGGGGGAGCCTGGTGGGCTGCCATCTGTGGGGTCGCACAGAGTCAGACACGACTGAAGCGACTTAGCAGCAGCAGCAGCAGCTTAAGAAAAAAACATCACCAATAGACTTGAAATCCCCTGTCTATCCTCTGTGATCAAAGTTCCTCTCATGCATTTATTTATATTTGTACTGCATATGTATATGTCTTTAAGAACCATATGCCACTGCTTTATGTTTTAAAAATGTATATCAATGGTATGTATCCTTCTTCAATTTTTTTTTTCTATTCAATGTTATATTTGTGAAATTCATCCACATTGTGACATGTGGCTCTGTTTCATTCACTTTTCACTATTATATAGCATTCCATTTAAGAAATATGCCATGATTTATTTATCCATTCTGCAGTTGATGGACATTTAGGCTGTTTCCAGTTTGGGGCTCACAATTAGGGCTACTATGATCATTTCTGAGGAGATATTCTTTTTTTTTTTTTCTGAGGAGATATTCTTATGTGACTATTGCTATTGGGTATATATTTAGAAGGCAATTGTCCTGTCACAGGATATGAGAATCTTCACTTTTGGGAGATACTATCCGTTTGTTCTCCAAAATGGTTAATAATTTATACTCCCACCAGCAGTGTGTAAAGGTTTCAGATACATTGCATTAATTGTTTCTTTTTTCCTTTCCAATTCCTATATCTTTTATTTCATTTGGTTTTCTTTCTTGTTTTAGTTTCAGGTATATAGCATAGTGATTTAGTTATATACACACATATACATATGTATTCATATTCTTTTCCATGATGGCTTATTATAGGATACTGAGTATAGTTCCTTGTGCTATAAGTAGGTCCTTGTTGGCCATCTATTTTATATATAGGTGTGTATATGTTAATCCCAAGTTCCTAATTTATCCCTCCCCCCTTTCCCTGTTGGTAACCATAAGTTTGTTTATTAATTGGTTTTTATAATAAAATTCACCTCATAAGGATGCATCTCTGACTTTTTTCCAATGGAAAAGAAACTTTCTGTCTCGAAATTGCTTGACAGCTACCTTCTCAGAAACACATTTCATTGTTTCCATTTGTAAATGAGGGGGTTGGCCTAGATAATCTCTAAGGTCTCTACCAGCTTGACAATCTCTGGCCCATGATTTATTCATTAGGGTGAGAGCATCTGAAGCAGAAACTTGGGTTTTGGCTGCATTGCAGGAAGTATTTTAGGAACACATAATAAGGTTTGGTGCGGATGAAATGTGTCTCATATCCTAGTGCCATGCTGTCGGGTAGAAAGGCAGTGCTGTGAGAGGGGGGCCATCATGCAGTGCCACCTTGGCTTGGAGAGAGGAATCTGTACTCACAAAAAAGGGTCTTCTTTTCACTGCCTTGTTCTTTCCTGAACCTCCCTATTTATTTTCATCCAAGAACAGTAAATCCTTGATATAAAAAACTTTATACACACAAAGTATATAAAATCAACATGAGAGTCCCCTTAATACAACTCTCCAGAAGAAATGTCACTGAACAATTTGTGTATCCTTGTAGGCTTTCTTTCTATGCATACACAGAAAGAAGAGATTTTTCGTGTTTTAGTTTTTTTTTTTTTTTTT